>QNTS01002381.1:48158-62567 GCA_003317085.1 Hucho hucho
CGACACATGGCTCAGTCCCTGGTGTGTAGCTCCAGGTCAGTAACGACACATGGCTCAAAAGTAAGAGCCCATCGAGACTATTTAGGATAATTCCAGTTTGCAATTTCCTTTTAAAACACGGTACAGTGTATTATAGAAATACAAGACCTCCAGTAAATTATTACTGCACCTGCGGCTCCCCCAGACACTATACAGTATGTCTTTCAGAGCTGTCAAGTAAAAATACACATTCTGTTGAGGGTTACAGTTAGTACAGTATAGAGCTATGGTTATTTTTCCAGAATGGTGATTACTTCAACTCTTTTACTGTAAAAAGATACAGTCTATGGCTTTAGCTCTACGTTCCCACCCTAGAGATCTCACACTGTGCTGTTGTCTGTATAACCAGTCATGCTAATGATTTAAAGTATCCTAACTGTCCATTGAAAATCTCACCTTTAAAAGTTCATATTCTGTTAACTCATTCCCATATAATGTTGTTGACTCGTCCTATACTCGTATTTGTGCCCAAAGTATACACTGGAGAAAAACAACTTCAAAAACCCCACCTCAAACTTGTATCTCAAACAGACCGTTTCAAAAATGCTTGCTATTTCCTCATAAAGGAGGATGTCATCCTCCTGAAGAGAATGAGCTGGCCAATCAGCGGTCTACTCGCATTAATATGTTTTATGACTGGTAAACCAGTGTAGCCTACACTGTACGGTAACTTACAGGCAAATGACTGTACCTGTGTAGCAGCTTGTGATCCACAATCATTTGATCGTGAGTTATCTCAAACGAATCTTAGCTGTCCATCGTAGTCCATGATGAAGATGTTCCTCTTCATGTGTTTGAAAAGTGTGCGGGAACCGCTGCAGGTGGGACACTTGTGTTGGGAGTCGGATGGCGTGATTCCCGGCTGCGTGTTGGTAGCTCCTGGAATACCGCACTCACATTCACACACACTTGAACAGAAGCTTTGTCATATTCAGCTTTTTCTCCAGCAGGATTTGCAGAGAATAAGCCATCCATAAATGAAATGCAATTGCTATTAATTTGGCTGTCTATTTTATCCCTATAAAGAGTACAACAACTTCATGATATTATTAATAAACATTTACATTAGGATATTGTATTTTTAACATTTTCATAACATAAATAAAAATATAATATCCAAATGTAAATGTTTGTCATGAATTTGGCATGCTATGTATAGGGCTATCTCTATGTAAGAGCTTTTTCCAAGATCCCCATCTCTACCCGCTGATCTGAAACGTTTGGTATAATCTTGTCTCAGAACTTCGAGTTGAGTGAAGTGAAACTCATGAGAGCGAGATACTGCTACTCAAAAGCATTGGCTCATCTCCAGTGCAGTATCCATTGTAGACCACAAGGGTGCACTGTCACAAAGTAATAGATTTCCCTGTAGGCAACTTTAACTCATAAGTCCAAGCCCTGTCTAAATCAGGGGGGGACAACAACAGATAGTCCCCCCAAAAATCTAAAGGAAATTCTGAAGTGAGAGATATAAGAAAGATCAGGAAACATTTATTATTGGTTTGTACATTTATTTAACCCCTTATTTTTGGCATTAAACAGTCTCCATATATACTGTACTTAAATTCATTTTTTCAACTGGTACCGGGGGACCTTCAGATGAGTCTTGTGAGGCCTGTGGACATCCTAGAGCAAAACAACAGACATGTGCATGTTCGTGAGAGTCACATATTAGTGTGCAGCCCAAACTGTTTGGACACTACGTACAGACAGAAGTTGGCAGATCAGCTGTACCAACTTCAGACGAGTCCCAAGACGCTTGTGAGGGTCGTAGAGCAAAACGGAGAACACCATCATGTTCGTGGGAATCTCATCTTTCCATAATAGTTTGAAGGTCAAACCGTTCGGATGCTACAGATGATTTCGTGAGAAGACTGATTTTCGGGATGTCTCATGGCCTGACAAACACCACTCTACCTCTGTAACCTTTCACCGCAGATGAGGAAGACTGATGTGAATTGAGTCGCATCCAATGCAAAACGAACAGATATCTCTAGTTTAAACTGATGGATTTTTATGGGGATTTCTTTATTATGCTAATTAATTCCAGAGGGGGCGTGGACATCGACCTTAAGGGTTAATAGGACTCCAGAGCATACATATTAGAACTGAGATCCAAGCCTAAATAATGCTGTTGATACTTTTCATTCAGAAAGACTTATTGGAGAACTTCCTTAAATCTTTAACATTTGAATGTAGTAGAAGCATCGTCCTAAATCAGTAAGGATTTAAAAGATAAAGAATGTAATGTAGAAAACCTAAAGTCAAAAACAACATTGCATTAGGCATAGAGACCACTGCATTAGGTTTTCTGTCGACTCATTACTTCAACTCTTTACTGTATTAAAGGCCCTGTCTGGCCCTTGATACCCTCTCTGTTCCTTCCTGTTCTCCTTGTATTATTCCCTCCTTTCAAATGGTCAATAACGATATGTGTTAAAACTCTCTCTCTCTCTCTCTCTCTCTCTCTCTCTCTCTCTCTCTCTCTCTCTCTCTCTCTCTCTCTCTGTCTGTCTGTCTGTGTGTGTAGAGCTGCCTGGTCCTCCCACCAACATGGCCATCTCCAACATCGGCCCTCGATCCATCAATCTCCAGTTCAAACCCGGGTACGATGGAAAGACCTCCATCTCTCGCTGGCAGGTAGAGGCCCAGGTAAGGTCTTCTCCCCCAGAGAAAGTCTCTGACCGCTCCCCTGATCTGTGACCAACATGGACTATTGTTGAGTCCCAAATGGCACCCTTTTCCCTATATACTGCACTACTTATAGTGTACCATTTTGATGCATTCTATATCATGTTGTTGTTGTTGTTGTGTGTAGGTCAGTGTGATAGGAGACAATGAGGACTGGGTGATTGTTCACCAGCTGCCCAACGAGCCTGATGCCCGATCCCTGGAGGTGCCAGGACTAAACCCATACACATTTTACAGGTAGTGTAACTAACCCCTACACCTTCTATTGGTACTATACTTAACCCATACACACCTTTACCCCTAACCTTTCTACAGGTAGTGTACCTAACCTCTAACACCCTATACAGACTCCTGGGCCCAATTAACTCAAAACAATACAGCTTCATGAACTCTGTTAGTCTAGTCTAGTTTGGATGTAATGAATGGAGCCCTGAGCCCTCTGGGCCCTATGGACTAAGTTTGCTCTTGTTACTTCCCTCCCTCTCGGTAGGTTCCGTATGCGTCAGGTGAACATTGTGGGGACTAGTCCTCCCAGTCAGCCCTCCAGGAAGATCCAGACCTTGCAGGCCCGTCCAGATATGTTCCCCGCCAACGTCACCCTGCGCACGGCCAGCGAGACCAGTCTGTGGCTTCGATGGGTGGTATGTGACGTCTCAACAGACTGATATTATGATGTGATGCTCTGTGTTTATCATCAAGCGAGGATGACTGGCTGTTTGATTTATACTGATTATTTTGGATTTCTCTCTCCTTTCTTTCTTTCATTTATGTCTCTCTCTCGCCCTCTCCCTCTCCACCTCTCTCCCTCTCCCTCCCTCCCTCTCTCCCCCCTCCCTCCCTCTCTCCCTCTCCTGCCATCTCTCCCTCTCCCACCCTCTCTCCCTTTCTCGCCCTCTCTCCTCCTTCTCCCTCTCCACCTCCACCTCCTACCCCCCCCCAGCCCCTACCAGAGTGGGAGTACAATGGGGACCCAGAGGTGGTGGGCTACCGGGTCCAGTACTCCCGCACAGGCTCCCAGGGCAGGGCACTGACCCATGTGATCGCTGACCGGCTGGAGAGGGAGTTCACCATCGAGGACCTGGAGGAGTGGACAGAGTACGAGGTCAGGGTTCAGGCTCTCAACGGCATCGGGGCCGGGCCCTGGAGCCAGCCTGTCAGAGGAAGGACCAGGGAGTCTGGTGAGATCACACTGCCTGTGTCCCAAATGGCACCTAATTCTCTATATAGTATAGTGCACTACTTTTGATCAGGGTCCATAGGGAATAGGGTGCAATTTGGAATGCAAACTCTTTGTATACGGTAGATGCTGTTTTATCTGGGTAGTATACTGTTCACATCTCAACAATTGGTGGAGTCTCACACACAGCACTGATGTTCAGTCTTTAATTTGGGGGTCTTTGATCTACACACTTCATTAATTGTAGGACTTAAAAGGCATGGCTTATGGCCACAGAACCAGCATTCTGATCTACAGAACCAGCATTCTGATCTACAGTACCAGTAATCTGATCTTCAGAACCAGAATTCTGATCTACAATACCAGTATTCGGATCTATAATACCAGGTTTTCAGTCACACACAGCAATGTGTGCAGGTTACATTCACCCATATGTGGATTTGGCCCAGACATCCTGCATATTAGTTCTTTATCTATCCACGTGTATGGCATGGGGGCCAAGGTAGTTTTACTCTTTCTGCTTCATGGAGCCATATGAAACTTACATCAACCCGTCTATCTGCCTTCTCTCTCTCTCTCTCTCTTTGCTGGTGCAGTCACTGTGGTTACCAGACTTTAGGGAGTGGGGAGTAGAGGAGGAAATTGGGAACACATGGGCTACAACGTGGAATTCCTCTGTGTTTTTTCCTTTTTTTCACTCACTCCAGCACATCTTCAGAATCAGTGTAAACTCAGCAAAAAAAGAAACGTCCCTTTTTCAGGACCCTGTCTTTTAAAGATAATTCGTAAAAATCTAAATAACTTCACAGATCTTCATTGTAAAGGGTTTAAACACTGTTTCCCATGCTTGTTCAATGAACCATAAACAATTAATGAACATGCACCTGTGGAACGGTCGTTAAGACACAAACAGCTTACAGACGGTAGACAATTACGGTCACAGTTATGAAAACTTAGGACACTAAAGAGGCCTTTCTACTGACTCTGAAAAACACCAATAAGAAAGACGCCCAGGGTCCCTGCTCATCTGCGTGAATGTGCCTTAGGCATGCTGCAAGGAGGCATGAGGACTGCAGATGTGGCCAGATAAATAAATTGCAATGTCCGTACAGTGAGACGCCTAAGACAGCGCTACAGGAAGACAGGATGGACAACTGATCATCCTCGCAGTGGCAGACCACGTGTAACAACACCTGCGCAGGATCGGTATATCCGAACATCACACCTGCGGGACAGGTACAGGATGGCAACAACAACTGCCGAGTAACACCAGGAACGCACAATCACTTCATCAGTGCTCAGACTGTCCGCAATAGGCTAAGAGAGGCTGGACTGAGGGCTTGTAGGCCTGTTGTAAGGCAGGTCCTCACCAGACATCACCGGCAACAATGTCGCCTATGGGCACAAACCCACCGTCACCAAACCAGACAGGACTGGCAAAAAGTGCTCTTCACTGACGAGTCGCGGTTTTGTCTCACCAGGAGTGATGGTCGGATTTGCGTTTATCGTCAAAGGAATAAGCGTTACACAGAGGCCTGTAGCGGGATCGATTTGGAGGTGGAGGGCCCGTCATGGTCTGGGGAGGCAGTGTTTCACAGCATCATCGGACTGAGCTTGATGTCATTGCAGGCAATCTCAAAGCTGTGCGTTACATCCCTCATGTGGCACCCTTCCTGCAGGCTCATTCTGACATGACCCTCCAACATGACAATGCCACCAGCCATACTGCTCATTCTGTGCGTGATTTCCTGCAAGACACGAATGTCAGTGTTCTGCCATGGCCAGCGAAGAGCCCGGATCTCATTCCCATTGAGCACGTCTGGGACCTGTTGGATCGGAGGGTGAGGGCTAGGGCCATTCCCCCCAGAAATGTCCGGGCACTTGCAGGTGCCTTGGTGGAAGAGTGTGGTAACATCTCACAGCAAGAACTGTCAAATCTGGTGCAGTCCATGAGGAGGAGATGCGCTGCAGTACTTAAGCAGCTGGTGGCCACACCAGATACTGACTGTTACTTTTGATTTTGACCCCCCTTTGTTCAGGGATACATTATTCCATTTCTGTTAGTCACATGTCTGTGGAACTTGTTCAGTTTATGTCTCAGTTGTTGAATCTTGTTACGTTCATACAAATATTTACACATGTTAAGTTTGCTGAAAATAAATGCAGTTGACAGTGAGAGGACGTTTCTTTTCTTGCTGCGTTTATTCTGTCCAGGGACGTGTGCCAGGAAGGAGTCATAGCCTAGCTGGCCTGTTTCTCTGGAGCCACAGTCACACCTGGGTTAGACCATAGGCCTCAGTGTCTGTGTCTTTAACACACACACAAAGGCCCATGAAGATTTATTTTTATTCATGTATTCAACCTTTATTTAACCAGGGAAGGCTCATTGAGATTTGAAATCTATTTTTCAAGAGCGTACCGGCCAAGATAGGCAGCACCAAGTCATTGCACAATTACAGACAGACAACAGGAAACACTAAAGGTAATCTAGTAAAAAACCATAGAATTCACAAGAGTATAATAAAATCATAAAACAGCAAATTAAAAACCTTGACAGGTCAGGGAATCAGCCTCAAAATCCTTCATCAATGACTTAAAAACACCAATTGGGACAAGTTCTTCAAGTTCTTCCAAGTTCTTGCCGATGGCGCAGAGTACATAAAAGCCCCTTTGCCAAATTCATTTCGGACATTTGGAACAGTTAGCAGGATAAAATCCTGCGAACGAAGAGAGTACCCACCACATTTCTGAACAATAAAAATGTCAAAATAAAATGGTAGTAAACGCAAAATGTCTTTGTAAATGAAAGTATACCAGTGACTGAGCCAATGATTGACTAGAGAAGGCCAGCCAACCCTGGTATTTAATTTGCAGTGGTGCTTAAGGGTTTTGCAGTTTAAAAAAAATCTCAATGCTCTATGGTAAAGGGTGTCAATTGATCTCAAACACTGAGCGGAAGCATTCATATATAAAATATCCCCATAGTCTAGTAAAGGCATAAATGTAGCTGATACTAGCCTCCTTCTGGCTTCAATAGAAAAACGGATGTTATTCCTAAAATAAATTCCCAAATTCAGCTTAAATTCTTTTGTACGTTGTTGAACATGCAATATAAAATAGAGTCCGTTATCAATTAAAATTCCAAGATATTTATATGAGGTTACAGTCTCAATCTCATTGCCCTGACAGGTAGTAATAGGTGAAAGGTTCAGAGGTCTATTTCTTGCTTTAGAAAACAACATTAGTGTAGTTTTGTCAGTATTGAGGATAAGCTTCAATTGACACAAGGTATGTTGAACACTATAAAAAGCAGTTTGCAAGTACTGGAAAGCTTTTGTGAGAGACGAGGCACAAACAATAAATAACAGTATCATCAGCATAAAATAACTGGATTTAAGTCTTAAAAGTTTCTTTCTTTTATTATTTTTTTATTCCCTCCAGTCCCCTCCTGTGGCCCCACCAATGTGTCAGCCTTTGCCACAACCTCCAGCAGTATCCTGGTGCGCTGGTTTGAAGTACCAGAACCAGACCGGAATGGACTTATCTTGGGATACAAGGTGTGTGAGGCGCTCAGTCATCACCCTCGCCTCCAAGAGGGATACAATACTGTACACAAAAATTATTCCATTACTCACTCGCCCACTCTTTAATTTAATATCTTCCTTTTGCTCTTCTCTTCTCTTCTCCCCTCTTCTCTTCTTCCCTCTCTTCTCCCCTCTTCTCTTCTTCCCTCTCTTCTCCCCTCTTCTCTTCTTCCCTCTCTTCATCTATCCTCTATTTTCTTCTATTCTCTCATCTTTCAGGTGTTGTATAGGGAGAAGGACTCTGACTTGTCCCTCCAGTTGTGGACAGTGGAGGGGAATGCCAGCCACAGTGTCCAGCTGACTGGTCTGGGGAAGTACGTCCTCTATGAGATCCAGGTCCTGGCCTTCACCCGCATCGGAGACGGCATGCCCAGCTCACCACTCATACTGGAGAGGACCCTGGACGACGGTATGCACTGGGCTGCCTAATATATGCCTTTCTAAATGTATACTACCTGTAAGGCCCTTAGACATCTAGTAGTGGTGGATACAGGATATTTTCAAGCTTTCAAATAGATTATCCAGAATTTGATATTATAGTATACCAATACCCACTACCATTCAGTAAACCAATGCATCTGAACTGAAGAAAGAGGTGTTAAATAGTCTAACCCCTCTGCCACTCTCTCATCTCCAGTGCCCGGCCCTCCAGTGGGCATCCTGTTCCCTGAGGTCCGGACCACCTCGGTGCGTCTCATCTGGCAGTCCCCGTCCCAGCCTAATGGTATCATCCTGGGTATGTGGTTTGACCTTTGACCCTGATCAGACCTTGACCTTTCACCTTTAACCTGTCCAGACTCCACAAGAATGACCCTCTAATACAGCAAACAAAAACAGCAAAACCTTGACTATGATGATTTAGTTATAACCAACTTTGACCTTGCATTGAAAGTTTACAAGCTTTTATGTATATAGTGTCAATCAGATTCACTTGTCTTTGTACTTCACCATTATGTTTCAGGCAGGTTCAAAAGGATTAAAGTGGAACTGACAGAATTTTTGCAATCAGCGCATTGGCCATATTGAAAAGACAGGACTCAAACTGCCCGTTGTTTTGTTTGAAGAAATATGGTCCTTTATAATGTCCACCCCTCCTGTGGCCCCATGACCATGTGGGGCCATAGGATGCTGAATATAGTATTTTAACATATTACAACAAAAGAGATAAATAATATTTGTCCAGCCTTTGCTGCTATGCTAGCTTGCAGATGTGCATAATATGCTCTGAGCCTAACTCCAAATAACAATATAAGTAGCTGTAGGTGTCAAACATGTTTTTCATTTTTTTGAACTGCATGGATCACCAGTGCAGTTGAATGCAGCATTGCTGTATGGTGCACTCAAAATGTATTGCAACGTTAGTTGAGTATCCAACCGTTGCTGTAATAGGCCTACATGTTTCTCTTTTGTATGGTGTTTTGTTGGAGGTTTAGTTTTTGGGTTATTTATTGTCAAGTTTTATAAACCGATGCCAGACTGCAACATTTTAGTAGCCCAGCTAGGACTGTGGCATGTGTCTGTAAACTTTCCCTCCGCTACACCTTGTAAATGGGACACACGAAAGCAGCGCAATTGAAGTTGAATTCACCTATGCGAGCGCAGCAGGCTGTAATTTTATAAAGTTAATGACTCAACTGTTGACTAATACACGCTTGTGTGTCCTATTCAGCCCGCGGGCTTTGTTTGACACGTGCTAGCCTATTAGCCACGCTATGACTGACTTGTGATCATTGCCCTTGCTAGTTTGATTGTATTGATATTCCCAGTCTTCCCAGTCGTCTTCCCGGTCGTCTGTTTTTGTTCAAAATATATTGAAACTGAAACAGTGCATCCAGAATGGGTGGCGGCAGCAAACAATGTACCAGGCCAGCTGTGATTGACAACCTGACAGCAATATTTTTTTGGACTACCAAGAAATGTATTGGGGAATTATATTAATCATCCATTGAACTGCATGCATCTATTCTGCCAACAATGCCTTACTGTACGTCATGGAATGTTGAGTCAAATGAAGTTGTTTTTGAAGCATAAACTGGGTATTAAAATTGTTTGACTGATATAATGATTGTCTGTTTGTCTGCAAAGTAGTTAAAACACTGTCAGTTCCACTTTAAAACGTGGGTGTCCATTTCTTCTGAAGGAAATGTTGACTGACATTAAGATTAATCATCATATCTTCTGAAGGAAATGTTGACTGACATTAAGATTAATCATCATATCTTCTGAAGGAAATGTTGACTGACGTTAAGATTAATCATCATATCTTCTGAAGGAAATGTTGACAGACATTAAGGATAATCATCATATCTTCTGAAGGAAATGTTGACAGACATTAAGTTTAATCATCAAGTTAATAGTGTCTGACTCTGACTCTATGCTGTCATGTTGCATTTTCTCTTTTCACTTCTCAGCCTATCAGATCACGTATCGTCTGAACTCGACCAATAGCAACATGGCCACAGTGGACGTGTTAAACCCGAGTGCTCGCCAGTACATGGTGACTGGCCTGAAACAAGAGTCAGTGTACGTGTTCCGCATCACAGCCCAGACACGCAAAGGCTGGGGGGAGGCTGCAGAGGCACTGGTGGTCACCACCGAGAAGAGAGGTAAACGTGAATTGAAAGATATGTCAGATGAAGTGTTATATCACATTAGTGTATGAGTTATTGTGCTTATTGAATATACCAAAAGGTCAGGTTACTATGGAAACATATGGAAAAGTTATAGTATATGAGTTATTGTAGCTTATTCGACATTCCAGAAATTATTGTATATTTTGTGTACTTAGATCAAGTTTTATGTTACATTACCATATGAGTTATACCACAGGATATTGTCTACATGTGTTAGAGAGCAGACAGGTTTATTTTCTCAGCGTTGACACAAAATGTTAGAGTGGCTGGGCTGAGTCAGTCAGTTACCGTAAACAACAGAGAATTCCAACGAGTTTAGAAGAAACACTCATCTCATCTGATAGTGGTTCACAGATTCAGCACATTGGTTTCTAATGAGTCATATTCTGCCCGGTTACATCTGCAGTAATAAGCTATTTGTTTAGTGTTTTTACACAAGCACTTGAAGTTAGTGAGTACTGTAGGCTAATGAAAAAGCCTTTTGTGTATGGTATAAGTAATTTGTTTAACCTGATAAGAACTTGTACACAGTTCACACTGTTCACACTGTTATCGTAGAACTGTTGTTGTTAACCTTGTTAGCCTCTTTAACCCCCTCTCTTTTCCCTTCTTCCCCTTTCTCTTCCTCTCTCTCCCTTCTCTCCCTCCCAGCTCGCCCTCAGCCCACCGGTCGTCCCATGGTGCCCCAAGAGAATGTTCAGGCCCGCAGCGTGTTGTTGACATGGGAACCAGGCAGCGATGGCCTCTCTCCGGTCCGCTACTACACCATCCAGCTGAGAGAACTGTCCGAAAGCAACTGGACTGTCCACTCTGCCTCGGTCAACCACAAGTCCAGCTTCTACATAGTTGGCAGGTACAGTATGCACCCTACCTAGCGCACTAACAGGGGTACATAGTGGAAGGTTTCCTATCACAGTATAGACCCTTGAGCTGAGATATTTGAGAGCTTTGCTTGGAAAAGCTGCACTTAGCCCTAAATGGAACTTGAATAGTTGAAAAAAATGTTGTAACGACTGAGAATGATGTTGTCCTGTGTTACATCTCTCATGCTAGGCTGAAGCCCTTCATCTCCTACCAGTTTAGAGTGAAAGCCACCAACGACATAGGAGACAGTGAATACAGCGAGGAGAGTGAAGCTATCACCACACTACAGGACGGTAAGAGACTTTTTTCACGCTGTGGTATCTTACTGCATTGATTATACAGATCCTTGTGGACATCATATTCCTTGTGGACATCGTTATCCACACATGATTTGGTCTTCATTGTCCTTGGCTTTGCCACTTTGACACATTCGTAGGCAGGGGTTCTGTAAAGTATGTTTTACATCAGTGTTGGGTTAGAATCCTTCCCTGAGTAGATGTAATGCTGTGGTGAGGACATTATTGGCAGCAGCAGAATAGGTGATGTCATCTTCACCATCTGTGGTTGCTGTGCGATGGGGGAGGGGACACTGAAAACCAAACAGTGTCAACCGAGCAGAACTAACTTTAATTCAAGAAATGTTCTTCCTTCAAATCATTCTCATGGCCGTATTTGACTTGTTTACCAATGGGTGAGGTGTTCTCTTTAGTTGTGTGTGTGTGTGTATGCTGTGAATACCACTGTGTTAGTTATTTGCGCCTGGTGGTAGACTCAACTAATTGTCCTCGCTTTCAACCTTTGTTCTTTTATCTCCTTGCAGCCCCTGACGAAGCCCCCACAATCCTCTCTGTCACACCACACACAACTACATCCGTGCTGATTCGCTGGCAGGTAAGAAGAGACGTGGTGATTGGTCCTGTTGTCTGTCTTCCCATCCGCAGTAAAACCCAGTCATCTGTCAGTCAGTGGGCGGTAATGAGAGGGTAGCACGGTGAATAGGGTGTACTTAGACTCAGTGGAACATACACCTTCTCCTCTCTCTAACACTAACATCTGAATTAGCAGGTCATAAAGGGGAGATGGAGAATTCCCAGGTTACTGCCTGTAGGAGTTTTACACCGAGACATCCACTCTCTTTCCCCTGTTCTCTCTCTCACTCCTCTCTTTTCCATTTGTTCTGGCCCTGTTGTCTCATGTTTTGCAACAGGGGAATTTCTTTCTGTGTGAGTCAGCCATGGATGAGCTCCGGTTGTCTGGGGATTTCTGTCTGTGTGAGTTAGCCATGGATGAGCTCTGGTTGTCTGGGGATTTTTGAATCCTGTCTCTTTATCTTAGTCCTGTTGTACACTGGCCATACTTTGCCGGGGAGGGCTTGCCAATCGAAAAGCGAGTTATAAATTAAATATATTATTATTTTTAATCAAATATCTAGTTAGCTTGCTCGGCTTTGTAAATATGACTGTCCATGAAAGAGACTATATTGAACATGACCTAATGGTAGTCTCACGTTATGTGTTGTCATCACAGCATCCGTCTGAGGAGAAGATTAACGGTATCCTCCTGGGTTTCCGGATACGGTACCGGGAGCTCCTGTACGACCGCCTCCGCAGCTTCTCCGTACGCACCGCCAACAGCCCCTCCAATACCTGGACCGAGCTCAACTGTGAGTATTGTCATAACCTCCCCACAATGCTCCTACAACCTCACATCAACCACCATCTCTCAACAAAGCCACACAGAACTCAGTAGGTGTACCAAACATTATCTTATATTGTCTTCCTGTAACACTGTCTGTGCCTGACATCTGACACTACACCTCTTAGAATCAGTCCCTTCTAATAGTCTTCTTCTATCTGCTCATCTGTGTGATGTTTCATTTCTCTTTGATGAAGTTAGTGTGGGTTTCTATGTGTACAAACAATAGTACGCAAGCATAAACACCATGGGACCACGCAGCCGTCATACCGCTCAGGAAGGAGACGCGTTCTGTCTCCTAGAGATGAATGTACTTTGGTGTGAAAAGTGCAAATCAATCCCAGAACAACAGCAAAGGAAATTGTGAAGATGCTGGAGGAAACAGGTACAAATGTATCTATATCCACAGTAAAACGAGTCCTATATCGACATAACCTGAAAGGCCGCTCAGCAAGGAAGAAGCCACTGCTCCAAAACCGCCATAAAAAAGCCAGACTATGGTTTGCAACTGCACATGGGGACAAAGATAGTACACATGGGGACAAAAATAGCCTATGGTCTGATGAAACAAAACTAGAACTGTTTGGCCATAATGACCATTGTTATGTTTGGAGGAAGAAGGGGGAGGCTTGCAAGCCGATGAACACCATCCAACCGTGAAGCACGGGGGTGGCAGCATCATGCAGCAGGAGGGACTGGTGCACTTCACAAAATAGATGGCATCCTGAGGAAGGACAATTATGTGGATATATTGAAACAATATCTCAAGACATCAGTCAGGAAGTTAAAGCTTGGTTGCAAATGGGTCTTCCAAATGGACAATGACCCCAAGCATACTTCCAAAGTTGTGGCAAAATGGCTTAAGGACAACTAAGTCAAGGTATTGGAGTGGCCATCACAAAGCCCTGACCTCAATCCCATAGAATATTTGTAGGCAGAACTGAAAAAGCGTGTGCGAGCAAGGAGGCCTACAAACCTGACTCCGTTACACAAGCTCTGACAGGAGGAATGGGCCAAAATTCACCCAACTTATTGTAGGAAGCTTGTGGAAGGATACCCGAAACGTTTGACACAAGTTAAACAATTTAAAGGCACTGCTTCCAAATACTAATTGAGTGTATGTAAACCTCTGACACACTGGCAATGTGATGAAAGAAATAAAAGCTGAAATAAATCATTCTCTCTACTATTATTCTGACATTTCACATTCTTAAAATAAGGTGGCCATCCTAACTGACCTAAGACAGGGAATTAATTTTTACTAGGATTAAATGTCAGGAATTGTGAAAAACTGAGTTTAAATGTATTTGGCTATGGAGTATGTAAACTTCCGACTTCAATTGTATATGTATAAAAACAAAGACATAGATAATTAACACTGAGTAGCAGCAGCTTAAAAAAATGTCAATGCAAATAGTCTGGGTAACCATTTGATCAACTGTTTTGCTGTCTTGTGGTTTGGGGGAAGAAGCTGTTAAGGAGTCTTTTGGACCTATACTTGGCACTGTGGTACCACACTAACAAAATAACATGTCTCTTCTCTACCCCCCTCTCTCTTCTGACTGGCCTCTCTCTCCTATTCATGTTTGACCCATCACCTGCTCCCTCACAGCCCCCTACAGCGTGAGAAACCTGAGTGAGTCCTCTCTCACCCAGTATGAGCTGGATAGTAAGTCCTCACAGGCCTGCCTGCGCTTCAAACACTCTGTCTCACACACACTGTCTC
>QNTS01002381.1:64180-119314 GCA_003317085.1 Hucho hucho
CCCTGAATAGTAGAACTATAGACTATCTGACCTCCCTGAACAGTAGAACTATAGACTATCTGACCTCCCTGAAGGCATGGGGAATATTCTGCTTGTCGAGCTGCTTTTGGCAAACATCTATTGAATTGGTACCTTTAAGTTCATTCAGGTTTCAGGATACATTCACTTTTCTTAATAAATCCCCATGTCTTTGACTGTGAGAACCTGGGAGTGTACAGTGAGGATGGTTTTCCCTGTTCTCAGCCAAACAGCTACCAGTCCACACACAGGCAGATAGACAATAGTGTTGTAGTGTTTCCAGGAGCAGTGAGTCGAAAAACCAACTGAAAATGGTTTCACTGAAATCTATTCTGATTTAATGTTTCTTGCTTGATTTTTCATCTTTATCTTTTCACAGTACCCACCGCCCCACCTCAGAACGTGGCCATCCAATCAGCAACGGCCACCCAGCTGGACGTGACGTGGGAGCCTCCTCCATTGGACACTCAGAACGGAGACATCCAGGGATACAAGGTGAAGAGGAGGATTTCACAAGGATGGAGTTACCATGGAATTCTAGTCATTCTAATAATTCCAATCAAAGTCATTCAAATGTAATGGCAGTTACACATGTTTGCTTCTCTTTAATCCTAGTGGGATTTAAAGGCCATCTTTGCTGTGGGCTAAGATGTGTCTGTTCTCCATATCTCCTCCTCCTTATCCCTCTAGGTGTACTTCTGGGAGATCCAGCGTAAGAATGAGACGGAGAGACTGCGCACCCTGTTCCTGCCAGAGGGAGGGGTCAAGCTGAAGAACCTGACTGGATACACCACCTACATGATCAGTGTGGCCCTCTTCAACGCAGCAGGGGACGGGCCCCGGAGCCCCCCAACCAGGGGCCGTACACAACAGGCTGGTAAGGGAGGGACACACACACACACAGACACAGACACACAGACACACACACACACACACAGGAGCTGTCTATCTTAAAATGAAAGGAAAGCAATTCTATTGACTCAAATTTCTCCTCCAACTCCCACAAACCATCCAGGGGTTTCTATCTGTGAGCTTTTATACAATGGACCTAATTGTTGTTGTCAGCATGCCAAGCCAGGAATGTTAGAAACCACACAGCATAAACATCAGTTCCCTATCAATTACCTCTTTCAGTCTCTTGACTCATCCGCTGGTTCCCGGGACAGTCTTGTTTGGTATAAGATGGTATGAAAATGTTTAGAGGCTAAAAGAAAAATTTTTCTCCAAGCTCCTTCCTGTGGTTTCTTGGAAATGCTTTGTCTCTGGCTCAGTGTTCTAAATAGCAACAGAAGACAGTCGCCAGATAGTTTTTCCCTCCAAAGGTCGTCCTCACTCCCTTCTGTACAGTCACTGTAGAAATGTGACTTTCATCCGATCCCCTTGTAAAAAGGAAAATGTTTTCAGTTTTCTGTGTTTGGTATCTCAAGAGGGAGTGGAGGGGTGTAAGGGGGTGGTAGATACAGAGGGCTCTAGCCTTTTTGGCGGAAAAGACAGAAGCAGGTGACAAGCGTGTTGAGGAGAGGAGATGCACAGGTCTGGTAGCAGGAGGCTCATCACACAATGAAGCCTGTTTTTCACAGGACTGATAGCAGGAGGCACATCACACAATGAAACCTGTTTTTCACAGGACTGATATCAGGAGGCTCATCACAGAATGAGAGCTGTGTTGGCTGTACTGTATTAGTGTCACAAGCTCGTCTATGGCACTGTAGCCTATAGGCACTGGAGCCTGACGATATGATGGCTGTCATGGGGATAGAAAATGACTAAAAACAAACAACATATCCTAAATTGTTTTTGCAATGACTTTCCAATCTTCAAAATAGAAATCATAACTCAAATTGTTCTGTGTTCTGAGGCCATCATAAAAAGGCTGTCAAAGTACACAATCCAAGATGTAGCACTACTGTCTATGGCCCCTAACCCTTAACATTTGACCCCTAACCTCTGACCTGTGTGTCCTCTGAACTCCAGCCCCCAGCGCTCCCAGCTTCATCCACTTCAGTGAGCTGACCACCACGTCAGTCAACGTGTCCTGGGGTGAGCCCACCTACCCCAACGGCATTCTGGAGGGCTACCGGCTGGTCTACGAGCCCTGCACCCCCGTGGACGGTAAGACACCCACCTCGTCATGTCCCACATCTGACAATTCACAATTAATGAACATTTCAGAATATGCATCCCAAATGACACCCCCTTTCCTATGTAGTGCACTATTTTTGCCCTATATAGGGAGTAGAGTTTCATTTGGGACACGAGCTCAGTCTCACTGTTGAGGCTAAACGTCAACTAACCAAATAACTTAATAACTACATTGAAAACTATATTTCTTCATTACTGAATGAGTGGTGGCCTTCATTTCCTTTGTTGACACCAAATAACATGCTGACTCAGTTGATAATGTTGCTATGTTAACCCTTTTCATTAATTTCCCATGTATGTCCCAACAACTGTTGGACTGTGCCTATGTCAGTGTGTGTGTTTCATGTTGTTCCAATCCATTCCATGGGTATTAGCCCCATTTTAAATGTGGTGTGTTTGTCTAGAATCTTCCGTGGCCTGTGCCGACTGTCTTCACTCCCCCTCCCCCCCAGGCGTCAGTAAGATAGTGACGGTGGACGTCAAAGGGGCCCCGTTCTGGATGAAGATCAAGGACCTGGCTGACGGGGTGACCTACAACTTCAGGATCCGGGCCAAGACGTTCACCTACGGGCCTGAGGTGGAGGCTAACATCACCATGGGGCCTGGGGAAGGTTTGTCTATCTTTGGCTGTCTTTATAGTTCACTGAGGCCCAAATTCTAACTTGCAACATGCTCTTTTTTTAAGTTAATTTAACTAGGCAAGTCAGTTAAGGACAAATTCTTATTTACAATGACGGCCTAGGAACAGCGGGTTAACTGCCTTGTTCAGGGGCAGAACAACATATTTTTACCTTGTCAGCTCAGGGATTCAATCTAGCAACCTTTCGGTTACTGGCCCAACGCTTTAACCACAAGGCTACCTGCCGCCCCACTTAGCTCAACATTCTGTGCAAATCTTCAATTAACATCAATGCATGATTGACAAATGTCAGAGTGTGCTGATCTCAAGTTAAGATTAGGCCTTGAATATGCCATAATATCTTTGAAAGTATATTGAGGCTGCCTGACCCTCAAACCTTTCTCTAACCTTTGACCCCCATGCAGGAGCCCCGGGCCCCCCTGGAGAGCCTTTCATCTCCCGGTACGGCTCAGCTCTCACCATCCACTGGGCCAATGGTGACCCCGGGAGGTCGCCTATCACACGCTACGTCATCGAGGCCAGACCTTCAGGTATATACACCCAACACGTGACATACTGGACTCCACCGCTTGACGTATTCCTTTTAGCGTCTAGTGGAACTAAGAGCCTCAGCAGTGCATCTGCAGTGAACCCTGTCCTGGTTCACATACTGGACACTTCCAGATTGATCCACAGTTTACATTCTTTCCGATCATGCAATCTCTTAGCCCGGCCTGATACTTGCTTGGACAGGAATAATCTGGCTAAGAATAGAGTGTCAATGTGTTTCCACAGATGGTGATGCTCACTCTCTATTCTTTTAATGGAGTATTGATTGAGGTGCAGCAGAGCTTGAGACGTCGTATCAGGTTTCATCTGTGATTGGAAAATGGGGGAAAAGGGATACCTAGTAAGTTGCACAACTGAATGCATTCAACTGAAATGTGTCTTCCGCATTTAACCCAACCCCTCTGAATCAGAGAGGTGCGGGGGGCTGCCTTAATCGACGTCCACGTCATCGGTGCACAGGGACAGCCATACAGAGGGAATAAATGGATGATGGATGGAGAGAGGCACAGAGGGAGGGATGGATTTCACTATCAGTTGGGGGGCACTAAGCCCCAGATGTTGAGAGTATGGGACTGACTGACATGGTGGGAAACCCCTTCAGGCAGCAGAGGCTTAGCTTCGTATGGATTACATTGATCTCTCTAGAGCAGGGCTATTCAACCTTATGGTTTTCTGTTCTACCTGATACTTAATTTCACACTCCTTGTGTCCCAGGTCTAAGTCAGTCCCTGACTAGAGGGGAACAATGGGACAAAAGCAGTGGAACTAGCTTGGAGGTCCAGAGATGAGTTTGGGGGCCTTATAGGATGATCAGGATGCCACAAACACATACTCTTAAACCCCAACCCCCCCCCCCCCCCCCCCCCCCCCCATTCCCTCTGTCTTATCCTAATATCCTGCCACTGTCCAAGTGACCTGCCCCTAACCACATCAGTAGGACTAGTCAGCTCTTCTTGTTACTAGTGCACAGTCTGTCATAGTCAGGAAAAACTGCTGGCGTTACTACACATTCAATTGATCCTTCATATCGTCACTTCTTCACTACTGACTACGTTAAATAAACTCTGGTGTTGGCCGATGTTCTTGAGCACTCCATGAACGCTGTCAAGCTCCAAATAATATTTATGGTTATTAGCACTTAGCCCTTATGGATTCTGGCAGCCATTACAAAAGCAAACATGAAACGTCCCTCTTGTGAATCATACCTACCCATGATTTTGATCCTTTTTTGTACCTCTCAAAGACCAGAGACCCATACAGATTATGGAAGCTGTAAAATATATGAATTGCATAATGTGTATGTGGTATGAGTTACCTTGGACATTGTCAGGTTGTTTTCATACCATAGGCTTTTAAATAAGCTTTTATATCAATGAGTCTGGTTTACCACTATGTTTTGTCATGTCTGATTACTACTCATCGAAATACCTTCTACTTCTTCTACTCTGCCAACAGATGAGGGCTTGTGGGATATCTTGATCAAGGACATCCCAAAGGAAGTGACATCATACGCCTTCAACATGGACATTCTGAAGCAAGGGGTTAGTTATGACTTCCGGGTCATTGGAGTGAACGACTATGGCTACGGGTCTCCTAGTCCACCCTCCGCCTCCATATCTGGTGAGTTATTTCATATATCTACAGTATGTCCCAGATGTCACCCTATTCCCTAGTACACTACTTCTGGCCAGGGCTGATAGGGGTGTCATTTGGGACACGCACAAGCCTTTGAGCTTAGGGTTTTCATGTTAATCAATGACAATCTTACTTCATTATATAGAATATAAGACTAATCAGTATAACACAAATGTACCACAGTCATTTTCAGATGCTACCTTTGCATCAGTGCTCCCTGCCCTGTCCTTGTGTTTAGTCCAGTTGTTATGTGTTCTTCTCCTCCAGCCAAAAAGGTGGCGCCATTCTACGAGGAGTGGTGGTTCTTGGTGGTGGTGGCCCTGGTAGGTCTTATCTTCATCCTCCTTCTGGTCTTCATCCTCATCATCAGAGGACAGAGCAAGAAGTACGCCAAGAAATCTGACTCAGGTGAGAGGCAGAGACGAAGATGTCATTGACCTGATATTACTAGGCAACAAGCTATTTGTTATGGTTATGGTTTGGTTTTGGGTAGCATGGAGAGAGGGAGGGAGAGTGATAGAGAGAGGGAGACGAAAGAGGGGAAAGGAGAGAGAGGTATAGTAGAGGGGGAGTATAGTAGAGGGGGAGTATAGCAGAGGAGGAGTATAGTAGAGGAGGAGTATAGTAGAGGAGGAGTATAGTAGAGGGCCTACAGTATCTGGTCTGCTCCTCTCTGAAATCAGCAGGTATTTCCTCTGGCTCAGCACTTATCTCTGCTGTGTGGCACTGTCAGTGCCAGGCTGGTTCACAGGCAATCCTGCCAGGGTAGGGCATCCCGCGGGTCACTGCCCATTTTTCTGACAGACGAAACACAAGAGGTCCTTTCTTCCCTTCTCTCTCGCTTCCCTTTCTTCTCTGCTCTCTCACACAAAGATACTCTCACAGACCCCCTGTAACCCCCTCATGGAATACTGGACCAGTCCTAGTTAACAGATCAGCTTGTTAGAGTGACTGCAAATAGAGTGACTATTTGCAGAATGACAGCTTCGCTCCCAGATGTCTTTGGAGGGGTCTGGTATGTCAGGGGGGTAGTTGATGTTTGGACCCTTGCCTTCTCGTAGATTCCTTAGCGAGGGACTATATTATCATACTGTAGACCCAGGCCCAATGGAGTCTGCTGATCAAGGCTCTCGCTAAGGGGTAGGTCAGAGGGTAGGTCAGAGGGTAGGTCAGAGGTCAGAGAACACAAATCAGTTTTAAATCAGCATCTTTACATCAACATCAGCTGATAAGGCTATTGACCTAGACTTTGTGGGTTTTAGTTTAGGCTGTGTTTTTGTTGAATATTGTGGAATCTATCATCAGTGTTTAGATGCCTGGCTTCACTCGCCTAATATACTAGTGATGACATCAATCTGTAATCATTCCAGTCACTCCTCTAGTTTCTATAGAACTCAGTAGTAACATTAGTAGTGGTAGAGTACATAACAAAATATTAAGCATAACATCCATCCATGGTTCATCCTCTGGTGTTTCTATACAACTCATAGTGTACGTGCCAAATGGCACCCTATTCCCTATGTGGTGCACTACCACATAGGGCCTATATAGGGAATATGGAGCCATTTGGGACACAGGCATACAGTAGTAACAGTACTAGAGTGGGCTACATGACATACAGCATCACTAACCCCCACCTGCCTGTCTGTCCGTTCCTTTGGCCTGTTGTCACAGTGTCTCCCTATGTGTTTTCATCAGGGAACAACTCCAACTGTAATGCCCTGACCCATGGAGATATGGTCAGCCTGGACGAGGGACGCTTCCCCGCCCTGGAACTCAACAACCGACGGCTGTCCATCAAGAACTCCTTCTGCCGTAAGAACGGTGTCTATACCAGGTCAGTAACCAGCTATGGCCACACCAAGAACATGTCTCTAGCCATGGCCACACCAAGAACATGTCTCTAGATATGGCCACACCAAAAACATATCTCTAGCTATGGCCACACCAAGAACATGTCTCTAGCTTTGGCCACACCAAGAACATGTCTCTAGCCATGGCCACACCAATAACATATCTCTAGCTATGGCCACACCAAGAACATGTCTCTAGCTATGGCCACACCAAGAACATGTCTCTAGCCATGGCCACACCAATAACATATCTCTAGCTATGGCCACACCAAGAACATGTCTCAAGCCATGGCCACACCAATAACATATCTCTAGCTATGGCCACACCAAGAACATGATCATGCTGTCATCCAGAGTCAAATGTATGTATTTGCCAAGCTATTGCACACAATTTGTTACATACAGCAGGTTTTTAAAGGATCAGAGTTTGGTCTGCTTCGTGTTTTAATTTTTGCCATGGAAAAAATATTGCGATACTGGTATCGTCCCGGCCCTACTTGGCATGTAAACAAATGTCTTTGCAGTACCTTGAGTTGACACTTACTCATTGCACCTTTAAATTGACATGTTTGAATAAGTTTTTGACAATACTGTATAGTTACAATGCTAAGTATTATGGTTCTGCGTTCATCATTATTGAGAAAACCCTATGGCCGTGTCTGAAATCTGGCTTGCCTACCGCTTACTAAAACTACATACTGTGTACTAATCGTACTACGTACTATTTAGAATGTCCTGTTTAGTATGCAGTAAGCAGCAAATATCAACATAATACTCATCCATACTGAGAAGGTGTCATCTAATGAGCCTGTTCCCCGCCATTCATTTCTTTTTGTAGAGTGCGTCCCTTATTCTGATTATCAGCTGTTGTCAGACGCAGTGGGTTTGAAAAGATAATTCTCCTCCTTAAAAGTGTGCAGCGAATTCTCTAAATGAATGCCGAAATAAGTATTGCATTCTGGCATTTAAAGCAAACTCAATTTCCAAAATTTCACATACTATAATATACTATTTTCGCATACCCAAAAAGACAAAAATTTAGAACGCCAGTATGGGTATTTGGACATCGCCTATGACTTGAATCATGCATGGAGAAGTCCAACTAAGGCCGATGGATGGAGCAGACTTTATGCTGTGATGGAATGTATACTCTCCTATTAACCCCCTATTTCCACAGTAAAACACAAAGAGAATGGCGGCTTTCTTATAATGATGCAGTATATTCCATACCTGGGAAATACTATTTCAAATATATATTAAAATAAAAAACTTTAAGCTTTTGTTTTAGCTGGCCTGCACTCAAAAAAAGGCTGGGATAAATTCAACCCAGTGCTGGGTAAATAGTGGACAGAACAAACGTTGGGTTATTTTGACCCAGCCAGTTGGGTTATTGAGCTGGGATCCACCGGGTTAGAGCAGAAGACTAGAGGCTTGGCTTAGTAGGGGCGTGGCTTTCAGCTAGTTCATTTTGGTCACCCGTGAGAGTAAATGCCATTCCGGTTCATCTGTTGTGTTGTATTGTCAGCACATGTTAAATTGTCAGCACAAAAACAATTATGGCACACGAGACACCTGTGTGATGCACCCCTGTCTGAGTGGACTAATCCATTGTGGAGGCCTGCCTGAGTGGACTAATCCATTGTGGAGGCCACGGGGATGGCACACCAGTATCACCAGTAGTACATTTACCCTTAATTCCCATCATTTATAACCTACGTTTTAGTTACGGTAACTTATGTTAATGCATTCAATATATTATATATATTATTATTAAAGTCTTACCATTGTCATTGTAGGTGTGGGACACATTGTTTGCAGAGCGCACAACCTAGGCTTACAAATGTTGGTTTATTTAATTCCATTTATGAGTTTTAAATGTATTTATTGTCTTTTGTTTGGACCGCACATGTCAGTTTTGAGTGAGGACACACTTGATTACGCATAGAACTAGGCTTAGGCTACCTGGCCTGCGCGCAAATGTAGGCCTAGAAATGTGCCCATTTGGGGATCTGATACTATTTCTGATTGGCTTAACTCACCATCACTGTGGAGCTTCTCAAAGTATTTTTTTCTTTGCATCAAACAGTAAGCAAACAATGTCTGTTTTTAAGTCCATTGAAAATGACAATAGTTCCTCAATGTAGCCTATTTGCTCAATCTTTCCAGCACTCTCCCTTTCAATAACCACTCAGTATGAAAGGGGCTAAAAATGTCATACTCTGGTCGGGTGGAAACGTCATAAAATAGGCCTACCTGGTTACTTCTTATCCCTTGCGCAAACAGCCTACAGCTCTGTCTGTCTTTCCGGAGCTCACTGGCACAGGAAACTCTGAGGGCCCAGAATATTTCATACAATGTTGAACGTTTTCTAGCATGAGCTTGGGCTGACTAAGTTAATAGTTGATACAATGTTTTAAATTCCTTGCAGACAGGCAATGCATAGCCAATGTGATGTATAGGATACACTATATATACAAAAGTATGTGGACACCCCTTCAAATTAGTGGATTTGGCTATTTCAGCCACAATCATTGCTAACAGGTGTATAAACCCAGGCACGCAGCCGTGCAATCTCCGTAGACAAACATTGGCAGTAGAATGGCCAAGTCAGTTCATCAAATTTCTACCTGCTAGAGCTGCTCCGATAAATTGTAAGTGCTGTTATTGTGAAGTGGAAACCTCTAGGAGCAACAACGGCTCAGACGCGAAGTGGTAGGCCACACAAGCACATGGTACCGGCGAGTGCTGAAGTGCGTAGTGAGTAAAATATGTCTGTCCTCGGATGCAACACTCACTACCGAGTTCCAAACTGCATCTGGAAGCAACGTCAGCACCAGAACTGTTCGTCGGGAGCTTCATGAAATGGGTTTCCATGGCCGAGCAGCCACACAAGCCTAAGATCACAATGTGCAATGCCAAGCGTCGACTAGTGGTGTAAAGCTCGCCACCATTGGACTCTAGTACAGTGAAACGTGTTCTCTGGAGTGATGAATCACACTTCACCATCTTGCAGTCCGACGAACAAATCTTAATCACAGCATATTAATGTATGACTCTGTGTATTACCATGGAGGAAATTAGGATTAACCACAGCATTTTACTGTTTGCCTCTGTGTACTAGCTGTCACGATCTTCAGAAGGGAGATTATCACACGTAACTGGGACAAAACTAACAAAAATCATAACAAATACACAGACTGACACACAAAAGCTATGCATGAACAAACAATAACCCACAAACCCCTAGTGCAAACTACAAACATATATATGGTTCCCAATTATATGGTTCCCAATTAGAGGTAACGACACTCAGCTGCCTCTAATTGGGAACCATTACCCCAACATAGAAATAGAGAACCTAGAACAGAAAAAACCCTACACCAAAACAAAACAAAACACGTCAGCCTGACTTCTCAGGCCTGGACGTGACACTAGCATACAGTAAATTAGGATTAACCACAGCATTTTACTGTTTGGCTCGGTTTACTATCATACAGTAAATTAGGATTAACCACAGCATTTTACTGTTTGGCTCTGTTTACTATCATACAGTAAATTAACCACAGCATTGTGACATATTGGGAGGCCCTGCTCTACTGCTCACTGCATTTAGCTCTGTGTGTAGGTGTGTGTACTTGTGCCAGTGTCATGGTATTAAGTTAGAGGAGATAGCATTAAGGTGAGTGGGACTGACTGACTGACTGACTGTGTGAGCATCCCAAATGGCAATTTATTCCATATTGCACTACTTTTGACCACTCTGGTCAAAATATGTGGACTAAATAGGGAATAGGGTGCCATTTGGGACTGACTAGGTGATCAAGCTCATAAGAACCAGCTGGAGAGCCAAGTGCCCTCTGTCTGATGCTGTGATGCTGTGCCCAGAGGAATTAGTCCTGTCCTTGATACCCCAGGAGGTAAGTGTGTTTGTGTGTGTGTGTGTGTGTGTGTGTGTGTGTGTGTTTGCTCTTGGGGAAGGATCAAAGGTGTATTGGACTTTGAAGTGCAGCCAGGTAGCCAGGGGGTGAGATGAGGGGTGAGAGGAGGAATGCTAAGATACACCTCAGATATCTTTGAACTGCCGAGGTGCTGAATGCGGATTGGTTAAAACTGCATTCCAGCTGGTATCTATTCCACAAATTACCACCGGCTAAATCTATGATGTTAAAATGCCTATTATCTCTGTTCCATCTGACTGCGCAATCCACTGTCTCATCAGCCCAGGCAGGCAAACTTGATCTCCACTATAAAAAGCATCTAGACATTATCTCACATTTCTTTTAGACTAACATTTAGTTTTCAACTGCAGAGGTTTGTATAAACCTTGCTGTCTGTCTCTCTGACATTTGCAACATTGTTTCAATATTCAAATTAGAGCTCTAGCTGTCCCATAGTAATGAACGTGTCGAGAGTCGGGAGGCAGCGTTTCTTAGCCAGTCGAAATCATGAATCAGCTGGCACAATTTTTATGTATATATACAAAGAAGTGTACATTGAAAAAAGGTACAACAAAACAAAGTGCTGCTAGTTTGCAGTCTTTTCAGCTTCAGTTTGAAGTGATTGTGTTAGCTGTGTTGTTGGCTAGCTCCTCTGAACAACAGTGATTGGACGATTGGGAGGTTGAAGATCCTCAGTATTTCCTAGAGAGAGAGAGGATGGAAACGGATGTTGTCTTATTTGAGCCAGTGTGTTTACATCTTCAATGATAACCAGTGGTGGAAAAAGTACCCATTTGTCATACTTGAGTAAAAGTAAAGATACCTGAATAGAAAATGACTCAAGTAAAATGAGTAGTCACCCAGTAAAATACTACTTGAGTAAAAGTCTAAAAGTATCTGGTTTTAAATATACTTCAGTATCAAAAGTAAATGTAATTGCTAAAATGTACTTAAGTATCAAAAGTACAAGTATACATCTTTTGAAATTCCTTATAAAGCAAACCAGGCTGCACCATTTTCTTGTTTTTTAAATGTACGGATAGCCAGGGGCATGTTCCAACACTCAGACATCATTTACAAATGAAGTGTTGTGTTTAGTGAGTCCGCCAGTGAGTCCGCCAGATCAGAGGCAGCAGGGATGTTCTCTTGATAAGTGTGTGAATTAGACAATTTTCCTGTTCTGCTAACCATTCAAAATGTAACGAGTTCTTTTAGGTGTCATGGAAAATGTATGGAGTAAAAAGTACATAATTTTATTTAGGAATCTAGTGAAGTAAACGTCAAATTAGTCAAAAATGTAAATAGTACTACAGATTCCCCCAAAAATCAACTTAAGTAGTACTTTAAAGTATTGCTACTTAAGTACTTTACACCACTGGTGATAACCCACTGGGAACAAACTGGTTGAATCAATGTTCCCACATCATTTCAACCAAAAAAGGTAATGTGATGGTATTAAATCACAACTTTTAACCTGAATCTATTGACGTGAAATATTTTGTTGATTTCACGTTGAATTCACGTTAGTTGACAACTTAACCAAATGTAAATCAAACTAGACATTGAAGTTACGTCTGTGCCCAGTGGGAAGTGGCTTTTGGCCAAGAGCGATTAAGGAAGGAATGAGGGTATGAGTTAAAGGAGCTTGAAGCACTCCCGGAGTTCACAAAGCTGTGGAACGCAACTGCAGCCATTGTTAATGAGTCCCACAGGCCCGAGGAGGGGAGCAGGAGAGGGGGTGAGGGTGGATTACACCCCTTCGGCATTCACTACACACCAACCAACCTACTACTCCTAGACTGGATTTCGGGGCTGAAGAGGGTGATGAGGGTGCTACTACCCCCTCTCTATGCCGGAGAACTGTTAAATAATTCACACCTCACTCACTCAACAGTGAATGAGCATCAGAGTTAGCGAGGGAGGGGGAGAGAGAAGGGAAGGAGGGGAGGAGTGGGCCTGTTGAGTGGAGCTTCCTCTGAATTTTTAAACAGGCAGTTTATCATAATCTCTCACAGGGCCAGCAATAAAATGTTCTTAACCCTTTGTCTGCCCATAGAGGGGCCATCCCAGCCACGACTAGTCCCTTCTCACAGAAGACACAATGGTGGAACCAGTCCAATGATTCTCTGAATCTTGCTGTGAAGTCTGCTGTGTGAGATTAGCCCAGGACCACTAGAGGTTGGGTAGGTTGTTTGCTCTTTTCCATATTATGTCTATTTCTAATAAGCTACACAGGAAAGGGCTGAAAATAGCCCATATTAATATATGTAGCCTTAGAAATAAGGTTCATGAAATCAGTAACTTGCTAACATCAGATAACATTCATATATTAGCCATTTCTGAAACTCACTTAGATAATTCATTTGATAATACAGCAGTAGCAATATAACATGTAAAAAAGACAGGAATGGTTATGGGTGAGGTGTTGCTGTATATATTCAGAGCCATATCCCTGTAATGAATAGAGAAGATCTTATGTCAAGTGTTATTGACGTGTTGCAGGTTCACTTGGCACATCTAAAGCCTTTTCTTTTGGGGTGTTGCTATAGGCCACCAAGTCCTTACAGTCAGTATCTAATATGTGTGAAATGCTTGATAGTATATGTGATGTAAACAGAAAGGACTACTTTCTTGGGGACCTGAATAATGACTGGTGTTTATCAAGCTGTCTGTTCAAGAGGAAGCTTCTCACTGTAACCAGTGCCTGTAATCTGGTTCAGGTTAATAATCAACCTATAGTACCAGGGTGTTTACAAACACTACAGGAGCAAGATCATCCGCATGCATCTATCACACTTTTACTAATACTGTAGAACTTTGTTCTAAAGCTGTATCCGTACCCATTGGATGCAGTGATCACAATATAGTGGCTATATCCAGAAAAGCCAAAGTTCCGAAAGCTGGGCCTAAAATAGTGTATAAGAGATTATACCAAATATTTTGCTGTGACTCTTATGTGGATGATGTTAAAAATATTTGTTGGTCTGATGTGATTAATAAGGAGCATCCAGACTCTGCACTTGATTAATTTATGAAATTGCATCTTCCAATTATTGATAAACAAGCACCTGTTTAGAAACTGACTGTCAGAACTGTTAAGGCTCCATGGATTGAAGAGAAATTGAAAAACTGTATGGTTGAAAGAGATGGGGCAAAGGGAGTGGCTAAGTTTGGCTGCATATCTGACTGGCTGACTTACTGCACATTTAGAGATTGTGACTAAACTCAACAAAAATAAGAAGAAACTGTATTATGAAGCCAAGACCAATGATATAAAGAATGAATAAACTCCATCTTTCATCGAATCAGATGGCTTATTCATCACAAAACCATTTGATGTTGACAATTATTTTAATGATTCATTCATTGGCAAAGTGGGCAAACTTAGGCAGGAAATGCCAACAACGAACAGTGAGCAATCGTAATCATGCAATATTTTTCTTTCATTATTTGTTTTTTAATGCAAGTTAACATTTTGTAAAGTTAGTGTGGGAGAGGTGGATTATGACAAACCTCCTGGCATTGAACATTTTAGATGGAAAGCTACTGAGGATGGTAGTTGACTCGATAGCCACTCCTATATGTCATATCTTTAATCTGAGCCTAGAGGAAAGTCTTTGTCCTTAGGCCTGGAGGGAAGCCAAGGTAATTCCGCTATCCAAGAGTGGTAAAGTGGCCTCTAACAACAGACCTTAAAGCTTGCTGCCAGCTCTTAGCAAACTGTTGGAAAAAATGGTGTTTGACTAAATACAGGGCTCCTGAGTGGCGCACCGGTCTAAGGCACAGCATCTCAGTGCAAGAGGTGTCATTACAAACCTTGGTTTGATTCCAGGCTATATCACAACCGGCCGTGATTGGGAGTCCCATAGGGCGGCGCACAATTGGCCCAGCGTTGTCCAGGTTTGGCCGAGGTAGGCTGTCATTGTAAATAATAATTTATTCTTAACTGGCTATCCTAGTTAAATAAAGGTAAAAAAAAGCTATTTCTCTGTAACCAAATTTAACAGACTGTCAGCATGCTTACAGAGAAGGGCACTCAACATGTACTGCACTGACGCAAATTACTGATGATTAGTTGAAATAAATTGATTGTGGGAGCAGTACTGTTAGATTTCAGTGCAGCCATTGATATTATTGACCATAAGCTGTTGTTGAGAAAACGTGTTATGGCTTTTCAACCTCTGCCATTTCGTGGATTCAGAGCTATCTATCTAATATAACTCAAAGGGTTTTCTTTAATGGAAGCTTCTCTAATGTCAAACATGTAAAGTGTGGTGTACAGCAGGGCAGCTCTCTAGGCCCTCTACTCTTTTCTATTTTTACCAATGACCTAACACTGGCATTAATTAAACAAAGCATGTGTGTCCATGTATGCTGATGATTCAACCATAAACACATCAACAACCACAGCTAATGAAGTCACTGAAACCCTTAACAAAGAGTTGCAGTCTGTTTTGGAATGGGTGGCCAGAAATAAACATCCTAAAAATCTCTAAAACTAAGAACATTGTATTTGGTAAGTTCTAGACCTCAGCTGAATGAATGGTGTGGCTGTTGAACAAGTTGAGGAGACTAAATTACTTGCTGTTACCTTAGATTGTAAACGGTCATGGTCAAAACTTGGATTCAGTGGTTGTAAAGATTGGGAGAGGTATGTCGGTAATAAAGAGACGATCTGCTTTTTAAACACCACACTCCAAAACACAAATTCTGCAGGCTCTAGTTTTATCTTATTTTGATTACTGTCCAGTCGTGTGGTTGAGTGCTGCAAAGAAAGACCTAGTTAACCTTTTGGGGATAATTAAGGAGCAGTGGGGCGCTAGCGCCCCATCCTTGACAACATCCGGAAAAATGTAAAGCGCCAAATTCAAATTACAGAAGTAGAAATATAAAACATTCATAAAAATACAAGTGTTGCACACTCTTCAAAAGCTTAGAATTTTGGCAATCTCACAGCGTTGTCAGATTTCAAAAAGGCTTTACGGTGAAAGCAGAACATTTGATTGTCTGAGGACAGCGCCCCGTGTACTTCCTCCATTAGCATAATAATAAAACCAGCGCGGGTGTCACAAAACACATAAAAAGAGCTAAAATAAATCGCTTACCTTTGAAGATCTTCTGCTGATGGCAAACCGAAGTGTCCAAGCAAGACATCCAATGTTCCTTTTGTTCAAAAAAGTCCCTCTTTATATCCATAAAGCTCCATTTGGTTGGCGCGTTCTGTTCAGAAAATCCACCGTCCACTTGTCCATTATACAAGACAAAAAATATACCTATAAACTTTGTCCAAACAAATCAAAAAACATTTCTAATCGATCCTTAGGTACACTAATATGTATATTAACTATAATATTTCACACGGATAATATCCTGGGCGATAGAAAAGTAAAAAACCGAGGTGCGCGCTCCTGGGTCCCACGCGCCACAGACAGAAATTACTTCCTCACTCCACTTGGAAAAACTTCCTGTATTCGTCTAGTTTAAGGTAAACTCTTCAAACCTTTTTCTAAAGACGGTTGACATCTAGTGGAAGCCATAGGTACTGCAACCTGGGACCTGGATTAAAGTCCTATAGCAACCCATTGGAAAAGGAGGCAAGTCACAAAATCAGATTTTCTTGGATGGATTTTGCTCGGGTTTTCGCCTGCCATATCAGTTCTGTTATACTCACAGACATTATTTTAACAGTTTTAGAAACTTCAGAGTGTTTTCTGTCAAATAGTTTTCTATCCAATAGTACTAACTAGTTTCTGGGCCTGAGTGGCAGGCATTTTACTTTGGGCATCCCAGACTCTCCAAAACTCCCAACACTGCCACCGCTCCCTAACTAGTTTTAACATCGACGGGACTGTAGTGGAGTGGGTCGAGAGTTTTTAGTTCCTTGGTGTCCACATCACCAACGAAATATCATGGTCCAAACATACCAAGACAGTCATGAAGAGGGCACGACAAAACCTTTTCCCCCTCAGGAGACTGAAAAGATTTGGAATGGGTGCCCAGATCCTCAAAATGTTCTTTAGCTGCACCATCGAGACCATCCTGACCGGTTGCATCACCGCCTGGTATGGCAACTGCTCGGCAACTGATCGTAAGTCACTCCAGTCACCCAATTTATAGACTGTTTTCTCTGCTACCGCACGGCAAGCGGTACCGGAGCACCAAGTCTAGGACCAAAAGGTTCCTCAACAGCTTCTACCCCCAAGCCATAAAACTGCTGAACAATTAATAAAATCGCCACCGGACTATTTACATTGCCCCCCCCTCCCTTTTGTACACTGCTTCTACTCGCTGTTTATTATCTATGCATAGTCACTTCACCCCTACCTACATGTACAAATTACCTCAACTAACCTGTACCCCCACACACTGACCCGGTACCCACTGTATATAGCCTAGTTATTGTTCTTCTTATTGGGTTACTTTTTATTATTATTATTTACTTTAGTCTATTTGGTAAATATTTTCTTAACTCTTCTTGAACTGCACTGTTGGTTAAGGGCTTGTAAGTAAGCATTTCACGGTAAGGTCTACACTTGTTGTATTCGGCTCATGTGACAAACAAAGTTTGATTTGATTTGAATATCTGTATGTGACCAATCAAATTTGATTTTATTTGATAATAGTCACATGTACATGTACACATGATTGCAGGGTACAGTGACAATCTTAGGCTACGATCTCCAACATGATGGACTAAATTAAATTAAATAATGACAATGGTAATAAAAACAACAACAGAAATAGCACTGTATGTATGTATGTATGTATGTATGTATGTATGTATGTACATAACTGTAGCAGTGATGAGTAAATAATTGTCCATTGGGATGGAGGCAGAGTAAAGACTTTTGAGGGGGTTGGGGGAAAGTCCATAGTGGGAGCAGCATGACCATTTAACCTTTATTTAACTAGACAAGTCAGTTAAGAACAAATTATTATTTACAATGACAGCCTACCCTGGCCAAACCTTCCCCTAACCCGGACGACGCTGGGCCAATTGTGCGCTGCCCTATGGGAATCCCGATCACAGCCGGTTGTGATACAGCCGGGATCCAACCCCAGTCTGTAGTGATGCCTCTAGCACTGAGATGCAGTGCCTTAGACCGCTGCGTCACTCGGGAGCCCTAAAATTGAGGGGGCGTGGGGACCAAGTGAAATAATGAGACACAGCATAGATAGAAAATGGCAATAATACGTTAGCTTTCCATTGTGTGTGTTTCTCTCCTGAATCCAAGTGTATTAAGTGTATTAAATGTAGTCTTGTTATAAATTAACATTATTAATAGTAATTGAATTACAGCTCTCTCCATGATTTCTCTAAAGGGTTTTGTGGTTTAGTTCAGATTTATCAGCAACACGTTAATGATATGATAACCCCCCATCCTCTTCTCCAAATCCCTTTATCATGAAAGTTTCAAACGTTTACTTAAACGTTGGGATTTAGGAATGCACTCAACCTAAAATATGAATATTTGTGGAAAAAATAAAGTTGGTTTTGGACCGTAGACCTGAACAGTTATATGTAGATATTCCATTGGCAGGCCCTTCAGTGACAGTGTGGCCAGAGAAAGACCGAGAGAGGAGAGAGAGATCGAGAGAGGCTTTCCTAGCCAAACCAACGAGGGTCAATCAGCATAAACGGATGTCTGATTGTTTAACAGGCTTATAGGGACAGAGGGAGGAAAATGTGGAGGAACTTATGCAGAATGCAAAAACATTTTTTTCACCAAGTTATAAGAAGAACCTTGAGTGTTTTGAGAGAACTGTTCTGAGTTGTGAGGTCTCTCTCTTTCCCCTTCTCGCTCATAGCATTCTCAATTCCTCCCCTTGATCCTGCCCACTACACGTGTTCACTCACTCCATACTCATAAATATCCTCTCGCACTCCTTGTAAACCTCCACACTCCACACGTATCTCTGAATGGAGAGGTTTCGAAAATGTCACCCACGCTCCCTGAAACATGGCTGTTGTCTCTTAAATGGATCTATATGTACGTTGATAACCTTTACAATAAAGCGAACATAACCTGAGTGTTATGGAACAGAGACCCAAGACAAGAAGGTTTCAAAAAGGAATAACAGGTTTAATGAAATAAAGCTGGTGATGAAAAAATGAAGTAGAGAAAGTCTCTGTAAGATGGTGATGGGAAATCCAGACAGGTATTCTTGTATGAGGAGAAGGAGGTAGCCGGAGGATGAACACTGGAACCAGGAAGACGAGGGAGACACTGGAAGGTAGATGAAACAAGGTAGATAACGAAGGTCGAGGTTAGAGGAACAGGGAGTGAGTCCTTACTCAAACAAGACCAGACAAAGTGGCTGTGTTGGGGGAGTGCCTATATGCTGACTGTGCTGATGATCCAATGACGTGCAGGTGTGGGTGATTAGAACTCAGGTGACAGTGATCTCTGTGATTGTGTGGTGGTGGAGCCTGGCTGATCCCTGACACTGAGCCTTCCTATCTGAGACTGCATGGGGATTTCTGCCTATGCAGTGAGCTCCTCCACTCTACAAGGGTTGAATTTATGAGTCAGTCACAAGGCTAACTGTACCTGCCATTCCACAGACAGCCCACATAGTGTTTCATCAGAAGAGATCATCTCAGGGATACTGACAACAGGCAGGCTGGGATCTCATGGCTGTTCCATGATTCTGATAACACCCCCCCTCCCTCTCCATACCTTGCGGCCACCTCCCCACCACCACACAAACACACTGCCAATCTGTCTCCATCAAATACTAGAGGGCACCTTCTCTTCTATCCCTTTCTATACCACTAGTGGTAAATGCGTGGAGGCAGTTCAGCACATTTTGACTGATCAGTGTGTATCATTCAGCTGTTTTCCTGGTTCGTTTCATACAGTTTCTCTGCCATGTAACTCTGGTGTGTGAATATGATTTCTCAGTGATTTAATACAAGTTGTTTATGTAGAGGGTCTTTCTATTAAAGTGAGTGTACTGTAGCTAGAGTTCCTTTATTATCTTATTAGTGTAACTCATTTGAATGCCAATGTTGTGCATTAGCCAGTGACTGACTGATAGGACTGCCAATGGCTCTGTCCTTGCCATAGAAATGTAATTAGAATGTTATGTTATGTAATTATAGACTAAGTGTACAAAACATTAAGAACACCATCCTAATATTAAGTTGCACCCCCTTTTGCCTTCAGAAGACCCTCAATTCGTCGGGACATGGACTCTACAAGGTATCGAAAGCGTTCCACAGGGTTGCTGGCCCATGTTGACGCCAACGTTTCCCACAGTTTTGTCAAGTTGGCTGGATGTCCTTTTGATGGTGGAACATTATTGAGACACACTGGAAACTGTTGAGCGTGAAAAACCCAGCAGCACGTAAATCTTTTGTCTTGTCCGTTCACCCTTTGAATGGCACACATACACAATACATGTCTCAATTGTCTCAGGGCTTAAACATCCTTATTTAACCTGTCTCCTACCCTTCATCTACACTGGTTGAAGTGGATTTCACAAGTGACCTCAATAAGGGATCATAGCTTTCACCTGGATTCACCTGGTTAGTCTATGTCATGGAAAGAGCAGGTGTTCTTAATGTTTTGTCCACTCAGTGTGTATATATATATATATATCTCTATATTGTCCTGTCTCCTCAGGTCTCCTCCTCGGCCCAGCCCAGGCAGTCTCAACTACTCTGACGAGGATTTGAGCACCACCAAGTACAACGATCTGATCCCGGCTGAGAGCAGCAGCCTGACAGAGAAACCATCTGAGATATCAGACTCTAAGGTACCGACAGTATGTACTCCCCTTAACATCTCCAATCTCACTGTCTGTAAACATATTGGATCCCACTGCACCATACATTGATGCTATGCCCATAGATGCTGATCTGTGGTCAGTTTTGTATTTCCCCCTTAATGGTTAAGGTTAGGATTGTGGAGGGACAGCTGAAACTTCAACCCGGAGTGTTTGGCCCAGTGCATTATCCAGTGTACTGGTAGTGGTCTAATGTAGCCGTGTCTGTAAGCAGACACTCAGGGCATTGATAGAGTAGGTTTTGGATGGGAAATGTGTCCCATGTCTCTCCTGGTCTCTCTGGGGCAGTCAGGCTGAGCTGGAGGCAAGCTCTGGGAGTAAGGCCAGTAGCCAGTGCCCAGCTCTGGTGGTGGTCGGAATCAAGCACAGAGGATGCTCACACATGCGCACACAAACTCGCACACATACGCACACAGACTGGAGGGTCTGCTGCGTTCTCAGGCCCAGACTGGATTCCTTCCACAGCCCTGTCCTCATTTTGGGTCATCGTTACCCATAATGCCCCTTACATCCCGTCCCAGTCTGCTGTGTTGGCATCTGCTGAATCAGAGGAACTGGCAGACACACAGGGGGGCTGGGGCCCAATGAACAGCTTTCATCAATGAACTGAATCTCTCTTTCTCTCTCTCTCCAGCTCCAATTATATTTTTCTCTCTTTTAATTTGTCTATTTTTCTCTTCTAGCTCGTGGTCTATACTGATCCTCTTGTTGCTGTTTTCCTCTACTCTGTTCTTGTGGTTTGTGTGGAAACCTACAGAAGGAGGGAGGAAGCGGTCCTGAATTTCCCTGGTTTCAGCCTTCTAAGTTTTCTTTCATCTTGGAATTTTCTACTCTACCTTTCCCAAATGATCAGTGTCCCAGATGGCATCCTATTCCCTATATAGTGCACTACTTTTGACCAGAGCCCTATGGTACTGTAGTAGTGCACTATACAGGGAAAAGGGTGCCATCTGGAACTCAGACTCAGCTTCTACTAAATACATCCCAGTATGAATTCCTCAGAAGCCAGATGTCTCTCTCCAGCTGTTCCCTTATCAAAAGTTTAGCTCCTTTCACATCAATGGATAAATCTCCCACCCAATGAACTGCTACAGACAGGATCTTTCCTTAAATCCTAAACATCCTCCAATATAAGCAATTTTTAAATGTCATCATCATCTACCATTCCATACTTCCTTAAACAAGCTCAACAACCCTAGCCTATCTGGCCTTCCAGCCCTCCAACCTCCACTTGCACCACCCCAGACGTACAGGCCCAGGCCTCCTCCCCATAGCCCTGCGGTTACCATCCATCCCCTCTCAAAGCACAGACATATCATCACCGTGATGTCCCTTTTTGAAGTTTTATTGAGCGTATAACTCCAGGCTATCAGCTTAGCTCTCTCACACACACACACACACACACACACCATCAGGCTATCAGCTCTGCTCAGTGTTGGGTTGTGGCTGGGGTTGTCTCCATTAAGCCCTATGGGCCTCCAGTTCAGTCCTCCACTGGCAGGTATAAGTTGGCTATTGTCCTCCCCTTAAGAAGGGATTTAGAAGAAGTTAATGCGGGGTTGTTGAGGCAACCGGGCCACCACCACAACTGTACCTGGCCTGGCGGCAGGTAGACAAGACAAGAAGCCAGTAGACAGTGTGTCCTTAGGCAGTTTGTTTTATCAGTGTCAGTGTGTGTGTGTGTGTGGCACTTTGGATAGAAACCAGCAGTAGAGAATGGAGTGAGCTCATCTGAGTTGATTGGAGGTTGCAGATAGTGTGTGCGTCCTAAATGGCATAGTGCCCTATAGCATAGTGCCCTTTATAGTGTCCTATGGGCCTTTGTCAGTAGTGCACTAAAGAGTAAATTGGATGCCATTTGGGGCTCAGTCCGTGTGTTGCTTCATCATGGGAGATGAAAGAACATACAGTATCTGGGCGCTGTGTCCGGCTGCTGGAGCGCAGACCTAGACACCACAGAGAGAAACATGTCTGCTGTGTTATGATTGTCTCCCATGACAACGCAGAGGAATGTTTTGACTGGAACTGCTCCGAGGGTTCATCTGTAGCATATTTGGAAACACCATTAAGTCATATGATGTCACTTCTGGGAACCAAGTAAAAATAGAACAGGCTTTGAGTAATGCTAGCTAGGGTCTTAGTGAAATGTAGATAAAAGGAAATATATATTTTTTTAAACAAAGAGGAAATACCTGACAATGATTGATTATAATTCATGACATAATATTCACAAATGCATGTTATGTTAGACATTTAAAAAGCCCAGAGCAAAATCTGTCACATCTGTCTGATTAGTTCATCATAAACAACAGCAGTTGCTGCGTGTGTAGAGGGGGATTAGAACTGCCTAGTCACACTAAATCCCTTTCTCAAATGATGTACGCCTGGATTTTAGGGGATTTCGCCTGGGACTGAATATGTTTTTTAAATCATATTTACACACACAAACGTGCACCAGACACACACGCACCAAACACACACACATACGACAAGCGTGCGCACGCACACACACGCTCTTAAACAAATACACACTCAAACAAACAAACACACACACACTCCCCCTCCCTCTGTACTGTCCGAGTGTGTGCCTGCTGCCTGGGGTTCCTGCTGTGTTCATTGTAACTGTGATGAGTGTGGAATTGTTTACATTGCCAAAGCAAGTGAAAAAGATCAACACAGTGAAATAAACAATCACAAATGAACAGTAAACATTAGACTCAGAAAAGTTTCAAAGGAATAGAGACATTTCAAATGTCATAATGTCCATACACAGTGTTGTAACGATGTACAGTGTTCTCTCTCTTCCTCTCTCCATCCTTCTCTCTCTGTATCACTCTCTCTCACTCTATCTCACTCTCTCACTCAGTCCCCAACTCTCTTGGTTATGGGGTGTAGGGTTATGGGGGGTTCTTACAACCTCAATCCCCAAGATAAAGTTCACAAGGTTTGATGGATAGAACAGCACTAAAGACTCCACAATGCATTCCACCCTGGCCCCAACAGACCATCTATACCAGGGCAAGGAGTCTCCTGAGAAGTCTGGGAGTCTCCTGAGAAGTCTGGGAGTCTCCTGAGAAGTCTGGTAGGCTCCTGAGAAGTCTGGTAGGCTCCTGAGAAGTCTGGTAGGCTCCTGAGAAGTCTGGTAGGCTCCTGAGAAGTCTGGTAGGCTCCTGAGAAGTCTAGGAGGCTCCTTAGATGATCGTGTGTCACTTTGACTCAACACCTACTGTGTATTTTTCTGTTTCCTTAAACAAGCTGGTCTCTATCTCTGGGTGTTGAGCGTTTTGTCTCTATCTCTGGGTTTTGAGAGTTTTGTCTCTAGGACAACTAGGTCAAATGGGATTTCTGACCTATTTTGAATGTTATTCCCTCTGTTTTCTTTTGAAGACAAATTTAGTTTCCGTCAACTTATTAGCAGTGTTGTCGACAAGCCGATTTGAGAAGTCAATCACCATAAAACATAAACCTTATGTTTCTGTTAACATTGGAAATGAAACCACTCTCCGCTGCGAATAACGGCTGTCATAAATATTACACCCATTAATGAGATGAAATCTTAATCTGTCTAGATAGTTAACATCCTAATTATGCAAAGAGCTGTCTCGGATCTGCCACTGGCTGGTGTCTGTCTCTCTGTTATCCTCAGATAGAACTCCCCTGGAGACTGTGTAGTTTCATGCCTAAAGCCTTGGCCCATTCACAGCAGTCATCTCCCTTAATTAGCCTTTTAATGTGTTCGAATGAATCACTGTTTCACAGACTAAGGCCCCTCAAGGCGTATTTTAACTCATCTTATTTTAGTGTAGATTCCACAATAGGACCCTTGAGTTTATTTTGGACAAGAATGTGGAATGGAGGGAGGCAGGGAGGGGAGGATGATAACATTGTAGGAGAACGAACCATCTGTTCCACACACACTCCAAAGCCCTAGTGAGGGTGGGCTGAGGTGGGACGCAATCCAGTATGTCAACCCTGTTCTCAGCCCTGCCACACACACACACACACACACACACACTCCTGCACCTGTTGGGATGGTGCAGGAGAGGATGGATATGAATGTGGTCATATGTATCACATGTGCAGTAGTACCATAGCAGGAGACCTGAGAGTTGGGTGACCATGAACAGACCCCACAGAGTGACCAATGAGAGAGCTGTTTCTTGTTTTACATCTGGAATGCTGGCTGTCATGATTCCGATGTGCATATGCCAGGCATCTAGCAAAGATACAAGGGAAGAGTTCAGCAACTAGAATGTGCTTATTGGAAATATACCCACATTTCTGTTGTGATTGTTTGAATGAAATAGATAGAAGCACTGGGTGGTAGCCTACATCCTAAGGTTGTGCACGATGATCATGGAATACATTCTTCCATGTTTCACCTTGTTTGTCAGATGAGTTTCATGGTGTGTTTGTCAGATGAGTTTCATGGTGTGTTTGTCAGATCAGTTTCATGGTGTTTGTCACATCAGTTTCATGGTGTGTTTATCAGATTAGTTTCATGGTGTGTGTCAGGGTTGACCGGTAGGATAAGGCTCCAGTTGTTCCTGCTTGGGTCACCAATACGAACGTTGTATGCTCACACTACTGTACGTTGCTTTGGATAAAAGTGTCTGCTGAATGGCATATTTTATTATTATATTATTAAGGCATGTGAGTTGTACCCTTGAAGTGCTTCTTTAAGAGATGATGATTGTTCCAAGGAGGGATCTGAACCACAGAGGGATCATGGTGGCTGTCATACTGTACTGTGGCGTTTTAAACCATGCATGTCTCTGTCCATGTCACCCATAGGAGGCCCTGGTGTTCTCATATGGGACGGGTGGTCTGCGTGTGCTTCCACTGAACTGGGTGAGGTTCTGTGGCTTTCTGCATGCTTGTGTGTCTGTAGATTGGTAGTAGGAGACTGACTTGTCCCTAGCCCCCATCCCCCTTGCTCCTCTCTTCCTCTGTTTACCTCTTCTCTCCTTCTCCCTCCTTCTCCCTCCTCCTCCCTCATCCTATCCCCTCCTCTCTCCTCTCTCCTCCTCTCCTCAATTAAACTTCTCTTGGATCCTGTGGTATCTCTCCTGTATCTTCCTAGTGTTATACTGTATGTGATGAATGCCCATAGTAGATGTTAGCTCAACGTGTGGCTGTTGTAGTAAATGTAATGTTAAACCCAATCAATCAACCTATGACCCCAGTTGTTGTGCTGATGATCTGATTACTCTGCACGTCCAGAGATGATTCATCCTCCTCTCCAATCATGATCATGTGTAGACAGCCTCTTCGTGTGTGTGTGTGTGTAGTTTTCTATTTACTTGGGGATGCCCATTAGGTGCTGCCAAGGCAGCAGTTACTCTTCTTGGGGTCTAAACACATTAAGGCACTTACATTACATATAAAACAAAAGATAAAACAGTACACCATGTAACATTATTACACCACTACATATCTACAATACAAAATGTATAATACCACCATACAACAGTATTACAATGTGTGTGTGTCTGTTCCTGTGTGTGTGTCTTTTCACAGTCCCCGCTATTCCATAAGGTGTATTCCATAAGTAGAAAATCAGATTCTACTGCTTGCATCAGTTACATGATGTGGAATAGAGTTCCATGTAGTCATGGCTCTATGTAGTACTGTGCGCCTCCCATTGTCTGGTCTGGACTTTGGGACTGTGAAGAGACCTCTGGTGACATGTCTTGTGGGGTATGCATGGGTGTCCGAGCTGTGTGCTAGTAATTTAAACAGATCACTTGGTGCATTCAACTTGTCAACACTTCTTACAAAAACAAGTAGTGATGAAGTCAATCTCTCTTCCACTTTGAGTCATGAAAGATTGACATGCATATTATTAATTTTAGCTCTCCGTGTACTTTTAAGGGCCAGCCGTGCTGCCCTGTTCTGAGCCAATTGTAATTTCCCGAGGTGTGTGGGTGGGTGTGTGGGTGTGTGTGTGTGTGTGTGTGTGTGTGTTTGGTAGTGGGTGTGTGTGCGTGTTTGGTGGGTGGGTGTGTGTGTATGGTGTGTGTGTGTGTGTGTGTGTGTTCTTGAAAGACACTGTGCTCTGAACCTCCCAATAACACACATTATCACATCTCTAACTTATCAGAGAAATATGTGGTAGTATGCTGATTATAGCTCCTCTCTCTCCCTCCCCTCCCTTTTCCCCTACCCCTCCCCTCCTCTCCTGTCCTCTCCCCTCTCCTCTCCCATTTCTCCCCCTTCTCCCCTCTCAGGGCAGTGACAGTGAGTACGAAGTGGACCAGAACAGACAGAAGACACACTCCTTTGTGAGCCACTACATAAGTGACCCCACCTACTACAACTCCTGGCGCCGCCAGCAGAAGGGCATCTCCCGGGCACAGGCCTACAACTACACAGAATCAGAGTCGGGTGACCCGGAGCCCTGCGCCCAGTCACCACCCCTGCCCCCGCTGCCACCCCACCTCACCTCCACCACCCCTCCACCCCAGCCCCAGCCCCAGCCCCATGGTCAACCCCAGGGCCTCACACCCCAGGGCCAGGGTAGTCTGTTCAGGCCTAAAGGCAGCCGGACTCCCACCCCCTCTCAGCAGCTCTCCAACTCCACCCCTCCCAGCCACTCCAACACCCTGTCCTACTGGCCCCCCAGCAGCCCCAGCCCAGCCCCTGGATCTCGGGCCCCCATCGCCGGGTTCTCCTCCTTCGTTTGATTCTGAGAGGGATCTGTGTTCCCTTCTGAAAACAAAACCCACCCTGCTGCCCAACGTGTCTAGAGAGTAAATACCCAACACACAAGAAACCCTTGGAGTCCACCATATTGATTCTGTTTCTCCGTTTTTTCTTGCTTGTTTTTCTTCTTTTCTTTTTATGACTAAGTTGTGTTTTAAGGATCATACTGTACACAGACAGGACAGAAGTTACATACTTTATTCCAGTACATTGTTCCTCTTGTGTGCGTGTGCTGGTATAGTTTTATTTCCATTCTTTAACCCATAGACAGCTACTGAGAACAAGACAGTATCTATTCATGTTTTTGTTTGATTGATTATTATTTATTTTCTCCTTTTCATTGTTACACTTCTACACACATAAAACAAGAGAATAATTGAGTTAGATACTGTAAAAAGTCAAGAGTTTCTTGGAAAAAAATATCTACAAGACGATAAAAGTGTCATGGCGTCGATCCACACTCGGATAACAAGCACCAATGGAACTGGGATCTAAAAATGGAGCCATACAAGCGAGTGAAATTAGTAGAATTTGAAGGATGGAGAGAGGAACAGGGTATAGAAAGGACACAGTACTGAAAGTGAGGAGGAGGGGGGAGATTGAGGCCTAAATGAGCCCACTGGCAGTCTTAAAGTGCCCAGTCCTGTCCAATTAGGTCAATTAAGTTTCTGGGTGTTAACGTGAGATATGTTAGTGACCTCCCCCTATTTAACCTATGGACCATGATCCTCAGCAGTTATCTGGCCTGGCCTATAGCGTACGCACTATTGAGTCTGACAGCATTTCGATGTCACAGGCAGGTCACATCTCTGTGCTGTACACCAAGGGTCTAGTTGCCTGCCCGCCGGGGCAGATATGGGAAATGTACTGTATGTCTGAAGTAAAAATGTTGAGGTTGGTCTGCAGTTCTTTGTGTCTTTTAGTGGATCATACATGCCATGGTTGATTATAACTAGGGATTCATATTTTCCTGAAATTGTTCCCTTACAAGCCCTTCTCAGGCATCCCAGTATTCCTGTTGAAAGCAGAAATGCTAATTAAAAGCATATAATACCAGCGAAGGAAATCTGACATTCTACCACTGAAAAATATACACAGGAATCTAACAGTTTCTTGTTGCAATTTAATCAACTAAAAGTTCTCAGTCACCACACTATTTCGTTGATTTTATCTAGTTTTAATGTAGGCATTTGAAGCACTGTTGTCCGACTTGTAAAATATCCAGAGGTATTTACAGCCTAGTGAAAATGTCATTCGTTTTAGCCTACCATTGACGGAAAGTTTGTTGGTCCTTTCCTCTCACTATCAGGAGAATGAGGCCAAGTAGTTGTTGTGACAACATTTTAGTCATTTAGCAGACTCTCTTATCCAGAGGGACTTACAGGAGCAAATAGGGTTAAGTGCCTTGCTGAAGGGCACATAGACAGATGTGTTCATCTAGCTGGCTCGGGATTCGAACCAGCGATCTTTCAGTTACAGGCCCAATGCTCTTAACCGCTAGGCTACCTGCTGCTTACTGTGTTGGCTTAGTCTTAGGGAATGTAGTCTCTGATGCTGCGCTAAATAAACAGAACAGCAAATGGCCGCAGTAGCGGAGATTCAGCACTGTGGAGGGCACCATGATCAATTCCCTGCGGATCTTTAAAATCATGCTCTCACTTTTGTTAGTGTGACATCATGGAACAACGTTACAAATGTCTATTTCCTTGAGTGCTTTTGCGGACACAATGTATCAGACATTTTGTTAACATTGAGTAGCAGTTTATATTTTGGAGCCTCTGCCAGTGCCACAAAGCTAGTTTGGAGATTTTTGAATGTGAGATTGAGATTGCTTACCATAACTGAGTTGAAAGGTCGCATGTAGCCTGCTACAGTTTCATGATAGACAACGATGCCAGTTAAAAGGATTCTATTGGGGACTTGTGTTGAGTAGTCTAAATTGGTAGGCCGCTAGCATTGTGATCAGTGGTCTAATGTGAGGATGAAGTCAGATAGTTAAAATCTGTTTATTTTTTTGGAAAGTATTCAGATCCCTTGACTTCTTCCACATTTTGGTAGGTTAAGCCTTATTCTAAAATTTATTATATTGTTTTTTCCCCTCATTAATCTAAACAAAATACCCCATAATGACAAAGCAAAAACAGGATTTTAGAAATGTTTGCAAATTTATTAAAAAGTAAAAAACAGAAATATCACATTTACATAAGTATCCAGACCCTGTACTCCATACTTTGTTGAAGCACCTTTGGCAGCGATTACAGCTTTGAGTCTTCTTGGGTATGACACTACAAGCTTGGCACACCTGTATTTGGGAAGTTTCTCCCATTCTTCTCTGTAGATCCTCTCAAGCTCTGTTTGATGGGGAGCTTCGCTGCACAGCTATTTTCAGATCTCTCCAGAGATGTTGGATTGGGTTCAAGTCCGTGCTCTGGCTGGGCCACTCAGGGACATTCAGAGACTTGTCCCGAAGCCACTCCTGCGTTGTGTTGGCTGTGTGCTTAGGGTTGTTGTCCTTTTGGAAGGTGAACCTTTGCCCCCAGCAGCAGGTTTTCTTAAAGGATCTCTCTGTACTTTGCTCTGTTCATCTTTGCCTCGATCCTGACTAGTCTCACAGTCCCTGCCGCTGAAAAACATCTCCACAGTATGATGCTGCCACCACCATGCTTCACCGTAGCGATCATGGTAGGTTCCCTCCAGACGTGACGCTTGGCATTCATGCCAAAGACTTCAATCTTGGTTTCATCAGACCAGAGAATCTTGTTTCTCATGGTCTAGGTGCCTTTTGGCAAACTCCAACCAGGCCTTCATGTGCCTTTTACTGAGGAGTGGCTTCCGTCTGGCCAGTCTACCATAAAGGCCTGATTGGTGAAGTGCTGCAGAGATGGTTGTCCTTCTGGAAGGTTTTCTCATCTCCACAGAGGAACTCTAGAGCTCTGTCAGTGACCATCAGGTTATTGGTCACCTCCCTGACCAAGACCCTTCTCCCCGATTGCTCAGTTTGGCCAGGCGGCCATCTCTAGGAAGAGTCTTGGTGGTTCCAAACTTCTTCCATTTAACAATGATGTAGGCAACTGTGTTCTTGGAGACTTTCAATGCTGCAGAAATGTTTTGGTACCCTTCCCAAGATCTGTGCCTAGAAACAATTCTGTCTCGGAGCTCTATGGACAATTCCTTCGACCTCATGGCTTGGTTTTTGCTCTGACATGCACTGTCAACTGTGGGACCATATATAGACAGGTGTGCCTTTCCAAATCATCTCCAATCAATTGAATTTACCACAGGTGGACTCCAATCAAGTTGTAGAAGCATCTCAAGGATGATCAATGGAAACAGGATGCACCTGAGCTCAATTTCTAGTCTCATAGCAAAGTGTCTGAATACTTATGTAAATAAGGTTTTTCTGTTTGTTTTTTAATACATTTGCAAAAATGTTTAAAAACCAGTTTTCACTTTTTCTTTATGGGGTAGTGTGTGTATATTGATGAGGATGATTTTTTTATTTAATCAATTTTAGAATAAGGTGGAAAAAGTCAAGGTCTGAATTCTTTCCGAATGCATTGTATATTATTGTTCCCAATATCCCGTCATTTCTTTTTTTTTTTTGGGGGGGGGGGGTCGCGGATACTGTTGTTAATCCCTAATTATAACGTATATTTGTACAGTGTATTGATCTGACACCACTAAAGAAGACAGACTGTTGAATGGACCTGACCAGGGTCTGCGGCACAAATGGCACCCTATTCCCTATATAGTTCACTACTTTGACAAGAGTCTTATAGGACTGGTCAAAACTAGTGCAATAAAAGTAGAATATTGTACCGTTTGGGATGCAATCCAGGTCATTACTCCTACAGAGGCTCATCAGCCACTATGAGCCTTCTACAGATCTGACAGGTGCTGGGTGTGAAGACATCTAAAAGCCTTTCCTATCCTGATGATCTGACCTAACCTGTGGCATCACGGCTCACTCACAACCGTCATCAACACACCGCCACTGCCCATGCCCAGTGGCCCACAACAACATCAGTGACATCATCATGCTTCCACATCAAACTATAAAGACTGGAAATGATAACACAGACAGCATCAAAAGTGTTATTTGAGTTCATTGGTTCCCACATGTGGGCACACAGAGAGGAGCAGGCTCCGCCATGGGGGCCGTTTAGAAAAACAGACGGAGAACATGCATTTCCGCTGGTCTCCACAGAGTTCTCAAACCCAGATTAGATTCAAGCCCATGTCTTAAGTAGCTGAACATGTCATTACTTCAACCTTATGAAAGTGACAAACTGACACTTTTTTCATTTTGTAAAAACAACTTAATAAAGAAGGAGTGCCTTTGATTTTACGGCCTGCACGTGAGCTTAGCTAGCTAACATCACCATGACATCGCCTACAAGCGTGATCTGGGATTTCTTTTGGAGAAGCAGTTTCTGGAGCTCTTCATCTATCGGCTCTTTGGGGTCTCTCTCATCTAGCTCAGGTGCTGCTCTCTGTCAGTGACATCATCATGGGAAGTCTTTGAGCTTGTACAAAGAGATTGGAATGGATTCACCTCTCTCTCACGTTGTGTAACAATGATGGTGGTGATGATGATGAGCGCACAATGCAGGTGTGACTGACTATGAGTCCTATCTGAATGAGACTGTTGTCTGTTCTGACGTGTGATGATAACACTTCTTCAACATGAGCTTTATACAGAGCATCCACTGTGTGTACAGGATGCCCGGGCTAAGGCATTGCCCGTCTGGCACCTTGCCCTCCATGGCAAGCTGAAAGGGCACGTACATTTAATTCCAGACTCAGTGGTGGTAGTCACAGTTTAATCATAATTCCAACATTCTCATCTGCTTTTTTCTCTGTGGGGTGATTTCACTGTACGCAAATAAAATAACCATCATTATACTGAATCTGATATATTATCACGGTACATTTCCAAAATAAATTATTTTACAATGGGAGTCCTGGTACTGCATACTGTAAAGGGTATGGAAGGAGTGTGTGTGTATGTGGGGGGGTTGATGTGATTGGAGAGTGGCCTTGTATGTATGATTGTAACCATGGTAGCATACACTGAGATGGTGTTGACAGTAGACAGTGAATGTGTAATGATGTATATAATACAATGTGTCATGATAAAAACACAGCCAGCAACATTTTAAGTTTCTTTGAGTTCAATGATTCTCACATGTGGGCATACAGAAAGCAGCAGGCTCAGACACAAGGGCCATTTTGAAAAACAGACAGAGAATAGGCGCCTCTGCATGTCTCATTTGGCTCAGGTGCTGCTCTCTGTCAGTGACATCATCATCGCGGGCAGGAAGCCTTTGAGCCAAGGCAAAGAGATTATGTCATGGAATGGATTCACAAATGCACAATGCAGTTGTGATTGACTTTGAGTCCCATCTGAATGAGAGACTATTGTCTGTGCTGACCATTGATGATAACACTTCTTCGACATAAGCTTTAGAGCATCCACTGTGTGTCTGGATACAAGAGACTGTACAGGATGCTCAGAAGAAGAAGAGGGAGGGTAGGTAGACACTGCCCGCCAGGCGCCTGCCCTCCATGACCAGCTTAAAGGGCACATACTGTACACAGCCACAGGCAGGACACAGCCACATACTAGTACAGCCACAGACAGGACACAGCCACATACTAGTACAGCAACAGACAGGACACAGCAGCCAGAGGCAGGACACAGCCACATACTAGTACAGCCACAGGCAGGATATAGCCATATACTAGCACAGCAACTGTCAGGACACAGCCATATACTAGTTGAGCCACAGGCAGAACACAGCAGCCACAGGGAGGACACAGCCACATACTAGCACAGCAACAGGCAGGACACAGCCATATACTATTAGAGCCACAGGCAGTACACAGCAGCCACAGGCAGGACACAGCCACATACTAGCACAGCCACAGACAGGACACAGCAGCCACAGGCAAGACACAGCCACATACTATTACAGCCACAGGCAGAACACAGCAGCCACAGGCAGGACACAGCCACATACTAGAACAGCCACAGACAGGACACAGCCACATACTAGCAAAGCCACATGCAGGACACAGCCACATACTAGTTCAGCCACAGGCAGGACACAGCCACATACTAGTACAGCCACAGGCAGGACACAGCCACATACTATTACAGCCACAGGCAGGACACCGCAGTCACAGGCAGGACACAGCCACATACTAGTAGAGCCACAGGCAGGACACAGCAGCCACAGGCAGGACACATCCACATACTAGTACAGCCACAGGCAGGACATCCACATACTATTACAGCCCCAGGCAGGACACAGCAGCCACAGGCAGGACACAGCCACATACTAGTAGAGCCACAGGCAGGACACGGCAGCCACAGGCAGGACACAGCCACACACTATTACAGCCACAGGCAGTACACAGCCACATACTAATCAGCCACAGGCAGGACACAATAGCCACAGGCAGGACACAGCCACATACTAGTACAGAGAAAGGCAGGACACAGCCACATACTAGTCAGCCACAGGCAGGACACCCACATACTAGTACAGCCACAGGCAGGACACAGCAACAACAGGCAGGACACAGCCACATAATAGTAGAGCCACAGGCAGGACACAGCAGCCACAGGCAGGACACAGCCACATACTAGTACAGCCACAGGCAGGACACAACCACATACTAGTCAGCCACAGGCAGGACACAGCAGCCACAGGCAGGACACAGCCACATACTAGTATAGCCACAGGCAGGACACAGCCACATACTATTCAGCCATACGTAGGACACCCACATACTAGTACAGACACAGACAGGACACAGCCACATACTAGTCAGCCACAGGCAGGACACAGCAGCCACAGGCAGGACACAGTCACATAATATTAAAGCCACAGGCAGGACACAGGAGCCACAGGCAGGACACAGTAGGCACAGGCAGGATACAGACACATTTAATTCCAGACTCATTGGTGGTATTCACAGTTTAATCATAATTCCAAAATTGTCATGTGTTTTTTTCTCTGTGGGGTGATTTCACTGTACGCAAATAAAATAACTATCATTATGCTGATTCTGAATGTGTATATGATCACGATACATTTCCAAAATAAATTATTTTTCAATGGGAGTCCTGTCCTGGTACTGTATCAATACTATAAAGGGAATAGAAGGAGAGGGGTGGGGAGGGGGGTAAAGGATTTGGAGAATGGGGTTGATGTGAATGGGGAGTGGCATTGAAATTAAATTGTTTGACTGTAACCATGGTACCATACGCTGAGACGGTGTTAACAGTAAACAGTAAATGTGTCATGTACACAGGAAGGGAATGCCAGATAGAAGTGTTTACTAGGAACATCACATTCAATTATAACTTAATAATAGCTCCTTTATAATCTATGATGATGTCCCTATAAAGGCCAGTGACCCTTCCACTTGTGGATATCCCATACTTCAGAGGAACACTGACGAGGAGGAAAGCAGGGTTTTTGTGTCCTGTGTGTTATCTTAGGCTAGGCGCTGAAAGCGGAAATCCCATCTGGCTTCTATCAGTGTGTTTATTTATTTATTTTACCTTTATTTTACCAGGTAGGCTAGTTGAGAACAAGTTCTCATTTACAACTGCGACCTGGCCAAGATAAAGCACAGCAGTTTGATACATACAACAACAAAGAGTTACACATGGAATACACAGACATACAGCCAATAATACAGTAGAAAAATGAAAATAAGTCTATAAGTCAAATGAGGTGAGATAAGGGAGGTAGGGCAGTAAATAGGCCATGGTGGCGAGGTAATTACAATATAGCAATTAAACACTGGAATGGTAGATGTGCAGAAGATAAATGTGCAAGTTACTGGGGTGCAAAGGAGCAAGATAACTTCTCAGGGAGCAGCTCCCGAGGTGACGGTTTTGGAGAGCCTGGCGTGCCCAAAGTAAAATGCCTCCCATTCAGGCCCAGAAAATAGGATATGCATATATTTAGTACCATTGGATAGGAAACACTGAATTTTCCAAAACTGTTAACCATTTGTCTGTGAGTGAAACAGAACGGATATGGCAGGCAAAACCCAGAGGAATTTCTGTCCTGGAAAAAGTGATTTTGACACATTGCTCATTTGGGAACCCCTCCCTCATGAAAATGACCATATAAGGGCATATGAATGCAGTACACGTCGCTTCCTTATGATGTCAACAGCCTCGAGACAGTGTATTTCTTCCATTTTGGATGCTTTAGACCAGAGAAAAAGACCAAACAAGTGGGTCCCCCCTTGATGACAACAGTACCCAGGGCGCGCGCCCGAGAAGTCGCACAGTGTCTTATTTATCGTCGTTATTGATCAGTTTATATTCCGGTTGATTTATAATNATAGGTATAAGATGAACGAGTTCGCGCCACGTTTCAATGGACTAGTGGAGGCTGTCGTTTCTGACTATGACGCGCGAACCAAATGGAGATTTATGGATAAAATACATTACTTTTTCTAACAAAAGAACCATGGATTGTCTTCGTTGGACACTTAGGATGACCTCAGCAGAAGTTCTTCAACAGGTAATTGATTTGTTTTCGCTGTGAAATGTGTTATGTGTGTGCCACGCTGGCTAATGAATTCATGGCTATGAGAAAGTATGTGAGGTGCTGCCCTCAAACAATCAAATGTAGTGCTTTCGCCGTAAAGCCTTTTGGAAATCTGACAACGCTGTGATATTGCCAAGAAACAGAGCTTTTGATGAGTATGAAACACTTGTATATTGGTGGATGTTTAATAATTCAACTTTGGGATTTTGAATTTGGCGCTTTACATTTTACCTGGTGGTGTCGGGAGTGGGTCGCTAGCGACCCACCGCTCCCTGTGAAGATAAATAAATAAATCGCTAGCGACCCACCGCTCCCTGTGAAGATAAATAAATAAATACAGTATGGGGATGAGGTAGTAGGATGGGCTGTTTACAGATGGGCTATGTGCAGATGCAGAGACCCCTGAGCTGCACTGACAGCTGGTGCTTAAAGCTAGTGAGGGAGATATGAGTCTCCAGCTGTGTGTAGGGTTGAGACCTGAGAAATCCTGTTACATGGCTACAGCTGTCCCCTCCTGACCTTGCCCAGTTCACCACAGTCCAGTTCACTCGGACCACAAATGCAAAGCTCAAGGATCATCTCAATGAGAGGAGGGTGTTTCACAACATAAATGACAGTAAATCATTCATCAGCTCATTCATTGTTCTGATAAACTTATCCAGTAACAGATGTGTAGTGGGGAGGTCATTTGAGAGAAATCAAAGCTGGTCAGAAAATAACCTGGACTATTTTTGCCTTTTTGTATTTTTTTCTTAGACTGTCCAAACCACATCCCTGGTCCTGTTCGTAGACACACACAGACTCCAACTGTGCCATGATGTTATTTGTAGAGTATATACAGTTGTGGCCAAAGGTTTTGAGAATGACACAAATATTAAAGTCTGCTGCCTCAGTTTTTATGATGGCAATTTACATATACTCCAGAATGGCATGAAGAGTGATCAGATGAATTGCAATTAATTGCAAAGTCTCTCTTCACCATGCACATGAACTGAATCCAAAAAAAACATTTCCACCTCATTTCAGCCCTGCCACAAAAGGACCAGCTGACATCATGTCAGTGATTCTCTCGTTAACACAGGTGTGAGTGTTGACGAGGACAAGGCTGGAGATCACTCTGTCATGCTGATTGAGTTCGAATAACAGACTGGAAGCTTCAAAAGGAGGGTGGTGCTTGGAATCATTGTTCTTCCTCTGTCACCCATGGTTACCTGCAAGGACCATTCGTGTGTGGGGTTGCTTCTCAGCCAAGGGAGTGGGCTCACTCACAATTTTGCCTAAGAACACAGCCATGAATAAAGAATGGTACCAACACATCCTCCGAGAGCAACTTCTCCCAACCATCCAGGAACAGTTTGGTGACGAACAATGCCTTTTCCAGCATGATGGAGCACCTTGCCATAAGGCAAAAGTGATAACTAAGTTGCTCGGGGAACAAAACATTGATATTTTGGGTCCATGGCCAGGAAACTCCCCAGACCTTAATTCCACTGAGAACTTGTGGTCAATCCTCAAGAGGCGGGTGGACAAACAAATCCCCACAAATTCTGACAAACTCCAAGCATTGATTATGCAATAATGGGCTGCCGTCAGTCAGGATGTGTTCCCAAGAAAGCTAAGGTGACTGAGCTAAATGACTATCGCCCCGTAGCACTCACTTCCGTCATCATGAAGTGCTTTGAGAGATTAGTCAAGGATCATATCACCTCCATCCTACCAGACACCCTGGACCCACTCCAATTTGCTTACCGTCCCAATAGGTCCACAGACGACGCAATCGCAATCACACTGCATACTGCCCTAACCCATCTGGACAAGAGGAATACTTATGTAAGAATGCTGTTCATCGACTACAGCTCAGCATTTAACACCATAGTTCCCTCCAAGCTCGTCATTAAGCTCGAGACCCTGGGTCTCGACCCAGCCCTGTGCAACTGGGTCCTGGACTTCCTGACGGGCCGGTCCCAGGTGGTGAGGGTAGGAAACAACATCTCCACCCCGCTGATCCTCAACACTGGGGCCCCACAAGGGTGCGTTCTCAGCCCTCTCCTGTACTCCCTGTTTACCCATGACTGCGTGGCCAAGCACGCATCCAACTCAATCATCAAGTTTGCTGACGACACTACAGTGGTAGGCTTGATTACCAACAACGACGAGACGGCCTACAGAGAGGAGGTGAGGGCCCTCGGAGTGTGGTGTCAGGAAAATAACCTCTCACTCAATGTCAGCAAAACAAAGGAGATGATCGTGGACTTCAGGAAACAGGAGAGGGAGCACCCCCCTATCCACATCGAGGGGACAGTAGTGGAGAAGGTGGAAAGTTTTAAGTTCCTCGGCGTACACATCACGGACAAACTGAATTGGTCCACCCACACAGACAGCGTGGTGAAGAAGGCGCAACAGCGCCTCTTCAACCTCAGGAGGCTGAAGAAATTCGGCTTGTCACCAAAATCACTCACAAACTTTTACAGATGCACAATCGAGAGCATCCTGTCGGGCTGTATCACCGCCTGGTACGGCAACTGCTCCGCCCACAACCGTAAGGCTCTCCAGAGGGTAGTGAGGACTGCACAGCGCATCACCGGGGGTAAACTACCTGCCCTCCAGGACACCTACACCACCCGATGTCACAGAAAGGCCAAAAAGATCATCAAGGACAACAACCACCCGAGCCACTGCCTGTTCACCCCGCTATCATCCAGAAGGCGAGGTCAGTACAGGTGCATCAAAGCTGGGACCGAGAGACTGAAAAACAGCTTCTACCTCAAGGCCATCAGACTGTTAAACAGCCATCACTAACATTGAGTGGCTGCTGCCAACATACTGACTTAAATCTCTAGCCACTTTAAACATAGGAATTGGATGTAACAAATGTATCACTAGCCACTTTAAACAATTTTGTATATAATGTTTACGTATCCGACATACTCATATCAAATGTATACACTGTACTCTAAACCATCTACTGTATCTTGCCTATGCCGTTCGGCCATCGACCCAAATCTCTAGCCACTTTAATAATTATAATTGGATGAAATAATGTATCACTAGCCACTTTAAACAATGCCATTTATATAATGTTTACATATCCTACATTACTCATCTCATATATATATGTGTATATACTGTACTCCATACCATCTACTGCATCTTGCCTATGCCGGTCAGCCATCGCTCATCCATATATTTATATGTACATACTCGTATTCATTCCTTTACTCTTGTGTGTATAAGGTAGTTGTTGTGAATTTGTTAGATTACTTGTTAGATACTACTGCATGGTCGGAACTAGAAGCACAAGCATTTCGCTACACTCGCATTAACATCTGCTAACCATGTGTATGTGACAAATAAAATTTGATTTGATTTGATTTGAAGTTAATTGAAAGCATGCCAGGGTGGATTGCAGAGGTCTTGAAAAAAAAGGGTCAACACTGCACTGACTCTTTGCATCAACTTCATGAAATTGTCAATAAAAGCCTTTGACACTTATGAAATCCTTGTAATTATACTTCAGTATTCCATAATAACATCTGACGAAAATATCTAAAGACACTGAAGCAGCAAACTTTGTGGAAATTAATATTTGTGTCATTTTCAAAGCTTTTGGCCACGACTGTACACTACCGTTCAAAAGTTTGGGGTCACTTAGAAATGTCCTTGTTTTAGAAAGAAAAGCACTTTTTTTTGTCCATTAAAATAACATCAAATTGATCAGAAATACAGTGTAGACATTGTTAATGTTGTAAATGACTATTGTAGCTGGAAACTGCAGAATCTTTATAGAATATCTACGTAGGCGTACAGAGGCCCATTATCAGCAACCATCAGTCCTGTGTTCCAATGTTATGTTGTGTTAGCTAATCCAAGTTAATCATTTTAAAAGGCTGATGACCATTTTGCAATTATGTTAGCACAGCTGGAAAATGTTGTGCTTGATTAAAGAAGCAATAAAACTGGCCTTCTTTAGACTAGTTGAGTATCTGGAGCATCAGCCTTTTGGGTTTGATTACAGGCTCAAAATGGCCAGAAACATAGAACTTTCTTCTGAAATTCATGTCTATTCTTGTTCTGAGAAATGAAGGCTATTCCATGCGAGAAACTGCCAAAAAGCTGAAGATCTGGTATAACGCTGTGTACTACTCCCTTCACAGACAGCGCAAACTGTCTCTAACCAGAATAGAAAGAGGAGTGGGAGGCCCCGGTGCACAACTGAGCAAGAGGACAAGTACATTAGAGTGTCTAGTTTGAGAAACAGACACCTCACAAGTCCTCAACTGGCAGCTTCATTAAATAGTACCCGCAGAACACCAGTCTCAACGTCAACAGTGAAGAGGCGACTCCAGGATGCTGGCCTTCTAGTCAGAGTTCCTCTGTCCAGTGGCTGTGTTCTTTTGCCCATCTTAATCTTTTATTTTTATTGGCCAGTCTAAGGTATGGCTTTTTCTTTGCAACACTGCCTAGAAGGCCAGCATCCCGGAGTCGCCTCTTCACTTTTGAAGTTGAGACTGGTGTTTTGCGGGTACTACTTAATGAAGCTGCCAGTTGAGGATTGGACTGGCCTACACCATTCAGGAACAGGAGGGTTATGATTGGTTAGGATAGAGGATAGAATGGATAGAGGACAGGGATTGGAATGGACTGGCCTACACCATTCATTAATAATTTTGTTGAAAACATCTCTCGATGGGAGAGACAGGGGGACCGGTGGACAGAGGCAGGGGGCTATGCCCATTAAATAGGGATAGGGGCCTCTCAGAGCCCTAAGACAGATGTACATTCTGGAAAGGACATTCAAAGGTACTGACAGAACATGAAGTTCAAAGGTCTTTCGAAGCTGAATATCTATTGTTTAATTTGTTTATTTTGCTGCTTGTGGTGGGCATCAGACAGGGCTGTGGGGATTGGGTGGGATACAGGGTTGCAAATTTCCAGTAAATTTCCCGAAATTCCACGGTTTTCCCGGTTGGAGAATTCCCTCGCAGCTTATTGCATGCTGATTCCAGAAATCCTCCAACCTGGATTTCTAAAAAACCACAGGATGTTGGGAATCCTAAGTGGGATACAGGGCCTTTGGTGGTGGAGGCATTCTCTGGAATATTAATGATTCCAGAATACATGTTATACTCTGTACAGACAGTCAGTAAAGCTGCTTATATTATTGGAATACTGGGATATTTTGGAGGGAGCTAAACTTGGAGTTATGATTTACGTGTTGTGGAAAAATCCATCCCATTGGATTGGCCTGGCATTGTACGGTATGTCTGAGCCTGTCTAGTCATGGGTAACCAGTTTGGAACAGCTCCACTATTTTCCATCCGTGGCTTGGTGCCTTTTCAAAAAGCCTCTCCCCTTCTCCTGATGCCTGGCTGGGGGAGTTGGGACAGACGGACTAGGGTGTAGGTGGGCTGTGGCCCATGCCAGAACTACTGTGGGAACCAAAATACTCCACAAAAGGGGAAAAGTTGCTTTGACAAATCACACAAAATTGAAATATATTTACTATTTTTCTCCTTTTCTCTCAATTGTATATATTTGTCACCACATGCTTTAGGTATGCTATGAAACAGCTCTCCACAAGTGTTTCCTCTTATGGCTCAATCTGCCCATTATAAATTAATTAGCCAGATTATTGCTTTGACTTTATGGCTCAATCTGCCCATTATAAATTAATTAGCCAGGTTATTTCTTTGCCCTTATGGCTCAATCTACCCATTATAAACTAATTAGCCAGGTTATTGCTTTGCCCTTATGGCTCAATCTGCCCATTATAAACTAATTAGCCAGGTTATTGCTTTGCCCTTGTGGCTCAATCTGCCAATTTTAAATTAATTAGACAGGTTATTGGTTTGGAGTAATTTAGCACATACAGTCGGTGGAACAAACATAAGAAGTCCCCTCCTTCTGGATCAAAGTCCCTGTACCCCTTACACACACAAACACACACACAATGGCGCCGGAGGGGATGGCTGCCGTTTTACAGGCTCCTAACCAATTGTGTTATTCAGTGTTTTTGTTTTGCGTTGTTTGTAACTTGTTTTGTACATAATGTTTCTGTCACCGTCTCTTATGACAGAAAAGAGCTTCTGGGCATCAGAACAGCAATTACTCACCTCGGATTGGACAAATACTTTTTCTTTAACGAATCTGAGGTGAAAGATTTATGGCTCCTCCCGGACCAAGTTCAAATCCCCATCATTCGCATTTAGAGGAGAAACCGATACAAGTGGTGCAGATCCGTGTGCTTGGTGAGAATTTGTCAGCGAGTGGATAATCCGCCTTTACCGTAGTTCCTACTGGTGAACGTGCAATCACTAGAGAACAAACAGAATGAGCTCCGTTCTAAACTATCATACCAACGGGACATTAAAAACAGTAATTTCTTATGTCTCTACGAGTCGAGGCTGAACGACGACATGGATAATATACAGTTGGCTGGGTTTTCCGTGCATCTGCAAGACAGAACAGCAACCTCCGGTAAGACGAGGGGTGGTGGTCTGTGTCTGTGTCAATAACAGCTTGTGCGCAATCAAAATATTAAGGAAGTCTCAAGGTTTTGCTCGCCTGAGGTAGAGTACCTTATGATAAACTGTAGACCACACTATTTACCAAGAGAGTTTTCATCTATATTTTTCATAGCTGTGTATTTACCACCATAAGCCTATGCAGGCACTAAGACCTCACTCAACGAGCTGTATAAGGCCATAAGCAAACAAGAGAATGCTCACCCAGAAGCGGCACCTCTAGTGGCCATTTTACCTAGTAATCCATTGTACCTCATTTCTACCAGCATGTCACATGTGCAACCAGAGGAAAAAAACACTAGACCACCTTTACTCCACACACACAGACGTTGACCAGCCTTTCAAAGCTCTTGATTCCTGCTTACAAGCAAAAAGTCAAGCAGAAAGTACCAGTGACTTGCTCAATACGGAATTGGTCTGATGACGCGGATTCTACACTACAGGACTGTTTTGCTAGCGCAGACAGGAATATGTTCCAGGATTTATCCGATGGCATTGAGGAATTTACCACATCAGTCATTGGCTTCATCAATAAGTGCATCGATGATGTCGACCCCACAGTAACCGTTCGTACATATCCCAACCAGATGCTATAGATTACAGGCAACATCCGCTCCGAGCTAAAGGCTAGAGCTGCCACTTTCCAGGAGCAGGATACTAATCCGTACGCTTATAAGAAATCCCGCTTTCCGACAAACCATCAAACAGGCAAAGCTTCAATACAGGACTATGATTGGATACAGGACTACACTGGCTCTGACGTTTGTCTGATGTGGCTGGGCTTGCAAACCATTACATATTACAAAGGAAACTCAACCGCAAGCTGCCCAGTGATGAGAGCCTACCAGACGATCTAAATGCCTTCAATGCTCGCTTTGAGGCAAGCACTGAACCATGCAAGGGAGCGCAAGCTGTTCCGGACGACTATGTGATCTCGCTCTCTGTTGCCGTTGTGAGCAAGACCTTTAAACAGGTAAACATTCACAAGGCCCCAGGGCCAGACGGATTACCTGGATGCGTACTCAGAGCTTGAACTGACCAACTGGCAAGTGTTTTCACTGACATGTTCAACCTCTCCCTGACCGAGTCTGTAATGCCTACATGTTTCAAGCTGACCACCATAGTCCCTGTTCCCAAGAATGCCAAGTTAACCTGCCTAAATGAGTACCGCCCCGTAGCACAGACATCTGAAGTGCTTTGAAAGGCTGGTCATGGCTCACATCAATACCATCATCCCAGAAACCCTAGACCCACTACAATTTGCATAATGCCAAAACAGTTCCACAGATTATGCAATCTCCATTGCACTCCACACTGCTCTTTCCCACCTGGACAAAAGGAACACCTACGTGAGAATGCTGTTCGTTGACTACAGCTCAGCGTTCAACACCAAAGTGCCCTCAAAGCTCATCACTAAGTCCCTTCCTGTACTGCCTGTTCACCCACGACTGCGTGGTCACGCACAACTTCAACACCATCATTAAGTTTGCAGAAGACACAACGGTGGTAGGCCTGATCACTGACAATGATGAGACAGCCTACAGGGAGGTCAGAGACCTGGCAGTGTGGTGCCAGGACAACAACCTCTCCCTCAACGTGAGCAAGACAAAAGTGCTGATCGAGGACTACAGGAAAAGGGGGGCAAGCTTCTACCCTCAAGCCATAAGACTGCTGAACAAGTAATCAAATGGCTACCCCGACTATTTGCATTGACCCCCTTTTTTAAGCTGCTGCTACTCACTGTTTATTATCTATGTATAGTCACTTTACCCCTACCTACATGTACATATTACCTCAATTACCTCAACTAACCTGTAGCCCCGCACATTGACTCGGTACTGGTACCCCATTTATATAGCTTCGATATAGTTATTTTATTGTGTTACTTTATTACANGGGGGGGGGGGGCTGTTAGTAGTAGCGGATTCTTTTTTTTGCATACACTACAGATGGCTATATCAGTCTGCTAATACAGGACTAGTAAATCCCAGTGCACTACCTTTGTGAAAACAAACATTTATATTAAGAGGAGAGACGTTTTGCTGTGTCCGATATGAAATAATAATGTATTTCAATCGAAAAGTGATTAAACCAACAGCGCCACATTTTGTTTTTGCTTCAGTGTTCATCTCTTATTGAAATTAGATTTCTTTTATGATTCCCTTACAATTGGTTTAAAAATTATGCTCATCGATTTCACAGAAGGTTATGGAACAATGCAACATAAATATCTTTGATGGTATCAAGACTCTAGAGATGATACATTTTCTCTCAGAATATATTTTTGTTATCATGTTGTCGTACTGTGCCAGGGGAAAAGCCGTTTCAATCAGCTACTAGATACAGGGGTGGATCTGACTGTGGGACCTTCAGAACGACAAGTTCTGGGGCAACGCAAATAGTCTGGGTAGCCATTTGATTAGATGTTCAGGAGTCTTATGGCTTGGGGGTGGAAGCTGTTTAGAAGTCTCTTGGACCTAGACTTGGCGCTCCAGTTCCGCTTGCCGTGCGGTAGCTGAGAGAACAGTCTATGACTGTGGCTGGAGGCTTTGACAATTTTTCGGGCCTTGTGCTTGGACCATGTCAGTTTGTTGATGATGTGGACGCCAAGGAACTTGAAGCTCTCAACCTGCTCCACTACAAACCCGTCGATGAGAATGGGGGCGTACTCGGTCAACCTTTTCCACAATGAACTCCTTTGTCTTGATCACGTTGACCACGTTGAGGGAGAAGTTGTTGTCCTTGCACCACACGGTCAGTTGACCTGATGTGATGATGACCAAAATACATTATTTTCTAAATTAAAAAAGAAAATCACTTTTCTGGTCGCCTGCTTTCTGTAATAGGATTACTATGCCTTCAACTGAAATGTGTCTTCCGCATTTAACCCAACCCCTCTGAATCAGAGGTGCCAGGGGGCTGCCTTAATAAGGATTGGTGTCCCGCTAGCGGGACAACTTCTGGTGAAACTGGAGCGCGCGCAGTTCAAATAAATAATCATAAATATTATGGATTTTAAACATTTATATACATATAAGTGTCTTATATTGGCTGAAAGCTTAAATTATTGTTAATCTAACTCCACTGTCCGATTTACAGTAGCTATTACAGCAAAAACATGCCTTGCGATTGTTTGAGGACAGCGCCCCACATCAAAATATTTTTACACCGGCACAGGTTTCATACATTCACATATAACAATTAAATATTCACTTACTTTTTGAAAATCTTTCATCCAAAGGGTCCCAGCTATAACATGTAGTGTTGTTTTGTTGGATAAAATCCTTTATATCCCAAAAAGTCTGTTTATTTGGCGCCATCGATTTGAGTAATCCACTCGTTCAAATTGCATGGAAAGGAATCCGAAAATCTACCCCTAAACTTTGTTTCAACAAGTCAAAATACGTTTCTATTTACTCCTCAGATACCCTAAAATGTAATCAAACTATAATATTTATTTCGGAAAGAAGTATGTTCAATAGGAAACCAATTTTAGCAAGTGCGTAATGGTGCTTGCAAACACGAGTTTCCAAGACTGTGTCCTTCTACTAAAACTGATATTTATTATTCGTTCTTGAAGTTACAAGCCTGAAACCTTGTACATAGACTGATGACACCCTGTGGAAGCCATAGGAATTGCCTCCAGGGAGCCATTTTCAATATGACATTTCTCTTGCATTTCTAAGAGGATGGTCTGTCAAAAACATAAAAATTATTTGGATTTTTTCCTACCATATCTATTGTGTTTTAACATTTCTACAAACTTCAAAGTGTTTTCTTTCCAATGGTACCCATTATATTCATATCCTGGCTTCAGGGCCTTAGCTACAGGCAGTTTAATTTGGGCACGTCATTCAGACAGGAAGTGGAGAAAAAAGGGGCCTAGCCCTAAGAAGTTAATCGACATCCACAGCACCCGGGTAAATGCCTTGCTCAGGTGTAGAACGACAGATTTTTACCTTGTCAACTCAGGGACTTGATCCAGAAACCTTTTGGTTACTGGCCCAACACTCTAACCACTAGGCTACCTTCCACCCTGTATGATGATGGTGATGGTGGTGAATATGGTGAGTATGAAGAAGATGATGATGAATGTGATAATAATGGTGATGTTGGTGAATATGAAGATGATTCACCTTTTGTTGCTGCAGGGACCCATCCTCCCCAATTAAGGTTCCACCAACCTACTGTGATTTCTGCTAATAGCAGCCGTTTAGCTGTTTAAACAAAGGTTAGCCATGTGTTGGCAAAAATGTACTTTCAAGTCAAGAAAGCTTAGCAGCAGCTGGTGGCACTGGTAATAGGTATTAGTTATTCTCCTCTTTTGTACAGTAGGCATGGAATTATAATTATGTTGTTGCTAGCAGTATTCATAAAAACCTTGAAATAAAATACTTGTTTTTCCTCTTTTGTTAATTTTTTTTCTATATATTTTCACGGACCCGCTGCAGTATTTCACCTCAGGTTGAATACCCATGGTAACTTGATACACATATATTCCTTTGTGACGTTCAGCAAATTGTGTACTGTCCCTTTAAACCGCGACAGGGGGTGGGAGGGTGGTGAGCGCAGAGAAAGTAGTGGAAAGGACTGCGCCACAGATGATCCATTATATTGGGATTCTCTAGTGTCCACTCTAATAATGGAAAGAAAAGTCTTCAAAAATAGCGGAGGGAAGATCAGTTGGGACTATTCTAGCCAATGAGAGGGCAGTTACGCGTGTGAACAACAGGCACAACTACGATTAAAAAAAATCTCAAAGTTTCCGGGATGTCACGTGTCTTACTTATATCAGTACACTCGTAACAATCTAACCATTACGAAATTTATGTTCTATCAAATAAGCCACACGGAGCAAATAAACGATTATATTTTTGTTGACCAAATTCGAAACTCTCATTAACCTCCATACTAAAACTCTAGGCTTGGTGAGCGGGAAAAAACGCCACCTGCTGGAGAAAACAGATTTTGGGAGAAGTTAACGTTATCCTCTCGCTTCGCCTCTTTCTCTCTGACTGTTCAATGTTTTGTGCGCCACAGCACTGCAAACTTGACGGACGTAGGCTTCGTTAGGACTGTGGACCGATAACAGCCTACTTTATTGTTGGGCTCGTGGGAAATTCATTACACTTTGGAGATGAAGTAGTCAGATTCAAAAACGATTTTAACAATATCGTATTCTGTAAAAGGACGGTGTCCTTTAAAAGCGGTTGTGTATTTAGACGAATCCTGCTCTGTTCAGAACTCAATTTTGAAATTCAACTTTCTCTTATTCAATTTCCCAGTCTGGACTACCAGAAATCAAGGTAACATTTTGGACATATTTGTAATTGTGTAATTTAAACTCCTGAGTGTTGGTTTGATTACATTTGTCTTTATTACATTTAAAAAAAAAATATATATATATATATATATATATATATATATATATTGAATTATTATTGACGATCATAACGCTTAAACATATTTCATACAACGTTCAAATACCTTTACTATTGAATCCGGGGACAACATTGGTAAAAAGAAAAATAAAGATTTACATCTCATTTGAATATAAAATATGTTTGTGGAATAATCTCAGCGCCTTGCTGTCTCGTCGTGTAGGGGCAGTTAGTTGGCTGGTTTCTCAATATAGGAGAGCGAAGTCTATTGTGCGTTAACTCACAACCATACAGCCTAGTCTTCCCCTTTTTGTTTATCGTGTCTGTAACTCAACCCACCGCCGATGAAGATCTATTCATTGTGTTTAAATAGGTCTTATCAACTGGGTTAGTTTTGATAAAACCCCCACCATTACAACAATTGAACATCACCTTGAGTGGTCTGCCTTTAAGTTGTTGCCTGCCACTTTAAATCAATGACCTACAGGGTTAATGTATGTATTGCTTAGGCCCATCTTTGTTACTTCTATTGTTGCGTGTGCTGGCTGCATTCATTGAAGCTGAAAATATGTGACTAGTAAAATGTTATTGTTGTGAGTTCTGCCATCCCGAGCGAGAGAGACAAGTAATTTGAGGGACTTTCCTCCTGTTTTCGATTCATACTTTTTTAAATGGACTTTAATTGAGCATAAAATAGGCTTAAATGGAATATTTATTTGCGATTATGAAAGTTATCTCTCTCTCCCCCCTCTCTCCCCCTTCCCTCATAACTCTCTCACCCCCTCCCTCCTCTTTCCTTGCCAAATTGTCTATTTTCCAGTTCATTACCTCTGTGCCATGAGTCTGTTATTATATTTGGCACGCCACTCGTTCCTCAGTATATGGGTGCCACTGTATCGCATCAGCCGAGTGATTTTGATTGGACCTGATAGATAATTACAGGACGTGGTATTGTGTTGCATCTAGGCAATTGAGTCATCATGTGTAGGCCAAATACTGTAAACAGCATCAACCACTAGTAAAGCCTCTAACTTCCGCTAGGGTTTCCATTTATTTTGTCAATACTTTTCTCAAAGTTCAGTGATTATACCCCCCTTCTTGTAGCAACTGTTATTCTAAACAAAATTATTGAGACATGTTGACATGAGCTTGGCTTTGTGTTGGGTTGCACTGCAGAGCAGACAGCCTCTGACCTCAGATGTTGGGACTGTACTTTAATTGAAGCTGTGTGATTGGTGGTAACTGGGGCCTGCTGCCTGTGTGTTGTGAAGGGCTACCTGTCCAGTTCTGCTCTGCACTACTCTGAGGTCATACTCTCCCTACAGTCTGCACCAGGGAGGGTGGAATTCAGACACATTGACGACCGGCTGCTTCTTGTAAAAAACAGCTGACTTCAGGCGTATTTCACAGTCAGATTGTGTCGAATTTCTAGAGTTGCCAAACAAATTCCACAGCGATTCAACAGGGAGTTCAGTTAAAGTGGCAAGTCCTCAGGAAGATTTCTAGGGCTGTACACCCATAACCCATAATCATTAGCTGCCTCCTACGCCCAATTTGACTAAAGGTTTCTTACATGTGTGGACCATGTAGTGTTATTGTGTGGACCATGTAGTGTTATTGTGTGGACCATGTAGTGTTATTGTGTGGACCATGTAGTGTTCTTGTGTGGACCATGTAGTGTTCTTGTGTGGACCATGTAGTGTTATTGTGTGGACCATGTAGTGTTATTGTGTGGACCATGTAGTGTTATTGTGTGCATCATGTGTAGATCTGCCTGTTCTCCTCTAAACTAGGCAGGACATGCAAATGTAAATTGTTTGAGTTTGCTGCAGTCCACTTACCTACCTTCACCCAAGTGACTGCCTATAGGGGACTGGGTATGATTAGAGGAAGACTTGCCATTTCGGGCTTGAAGGGTCCACTTACTTTGTCTACAGACTCTGCAGCACATCAGAACCAATAGGTCTGACCTCTCTGCCTGGGGCTCACAATGCAATGTAAGTCTCATAATCACTAATATGATTTTAATGGCCATTCAATCTTTTATCAATACATTTTAATTATGCAATTTTTTCATGAAGTCATTTGGATAACGTAATGAATGGTGAAGTATTATCCCAAGGGTGTTGGCTCAATCAGTCCTCACGTGATGCAAGCCTTTGACCCCCAGGTGAACATTCAAACCAGTGACCTTTATATCCACGCAGAACTCAAGACACATAAATCTAGAGATATTTTTATACACACGTTGGCTGGATTGGGTGTCAGTGGGTGACAAGGTCTAAACTTTCTTCGGTAATTCAATATGAATTATTAAAACTTTCTAAACTTTTGAAACCTTGTGTGACTTGAGTAGCCAGTTTTATGTTATAGGCCCCTCAAATATAAATCTGGATCTTGAAGTCAGTTCCACTGATTTTTTTTCATTCTTCCCCTCTAATCAATGACGGATTTAGACTGGGACACAAGGTGGGTGCAACTTAATGATCAGGTAGAACAGAAACCCAGCCGTACTCAGGAGGACCTCCTTGGGGAGTGTTGAATACCCCTGTTATATCCCTTAGTGTGTGTGTGCACATTCTTGTGGTTGATAGCAGGATACTCGTCTTGGTTATTTTCCCTCCTGTTGATCTTGGACAGTACTGGAGTCCCAGAGAAGGGATATTGTGTCTGGCAAAATTACAGGAACTACCTTTCTCCTGAACGGGAAGCAGATGCCTTTTAAGTTAGACACGTCTTGCTGAGGACATTAACTTATCTGAAACCTTTTCAACATGGAAATAAGAAGCAGTTTCACTTGAAAATTGATGTCTTTATACTTTCTTGAGGTTTGAACTTTACCTGTTGAACTTTATTGTGTTATGGGCCTTAGCTAACTTCACCTGCTGGAATTTTAAGGTTGTAATCCTATGACCATCCTCTGAGCTACCTACAGGGTTCCCCTGTAACCCTAGTGGAGTGGGTTACAACCCCATCAAATGGCTTAGACAAGTCTTATTTCCAATGACGGCCTACCCCAGCGACGCTAGGCCAATTGTGCACCACCTTATGGGACTCCCAATCACAGCCGGTTGTAATCAGCCTGGACTCAAACCAGGGTCTGTAGTGACGCCTCTAGCACTGAGATGCAGTGCCTTAGACAGCTCCACCACTCGGGAACCTTGTAAACGTATGCATCTGTGGTTCAACAACACTCCAGGCTGATATGTTCAGGTTCTGCTTGACAATATGGATTTGTTCTACTGGTTGTACTGTAGCATAGGGTTGGGCCGATTTTATAGAATTCAGTTGAATATTGTAATATTTGACATTGATATATCATTGATATACTGTGCAGTTTTATCAGTCTGTATCAATATGTCTAATTTAATTAACTAAGCCTTTTTTTTCTTTCCATACGAAGATTATTTAATGAGAATGCAACTAATATATAAAACAAAAATGGCACAGTCTAGAATGATCTAGTCAGTACCAGAGCAAAACGATTATATTGGATATCGCGATATTTGGAGTAGCATATTGTAGAAGAGGTCTCCCCAAAAATCGCCCAACCCCACTGAAGCACTTTCAATCTTGTCTCTTTTTGCACAAATAGCTTCTACAGTACAGTTTTTACCCAGAAGCCTGGGTTTGAATGACAAGCATTTAGAGACAAGCGTTTAGACAATGGACTTGGAGAAGCTGTGAAATTTCAGATAATACTACCTGATAATAGCTCATTAGCATGTCTGAACTCAAAAGAAATGACTAGAAATCATGTAATTTTCTCATGGTGAGTCACATTCCCAAGGCACAGTCTGAGGCCATCTTCAGTTGCTTTTCTCTTCAACCAAATCGAATGTTTTAGGAGAGTGTTTTTGTTTCCAATATGTAAATTATGTTGCAGTGTTTTCACTTTGTAGATATTGGATTGCAAGTTGAATTGTCCCTCCTGGTCGGACTTAGTTGTCTGTGTCTGCTTTGATAAATCTTGTCCATGTTCTGTTATAATCTGCACCCGGCACAGCCAGAAGAGGACTGGCCACCCCTCACAGCCTGGTTCCTCTTTAGGTTTCTTCCTAGGTTCTGGCCCTTCTAGGGAGTTTTTCCTAACCACTGTGCTTTTACACCTGCATTGCTTGCTGTTTGGGGTTTTAGGCTGGGTTTCTGTACAGCACTTTGTGACATCAGCTGATGTAAGAAGGGATTTATAAATACATTTGATTGATAAAGGTTTCAATGGAGACATGGTTAACCATTAACCCTGATTGCATGAATTCCCTTCAACTCTGGCTCTGACACACCACCACTGCTTTGACTGGCCTAGTAGTTGGGCAGTTGGGCAATACTGTAGACTACTCACTAGAGGAGTCCTATGGATTCAAAACACATTGTGCTGAGTGGTGTGCAGTGTGCAGCTGGTCTGTCCGTCAGAGCGAGAAATGCTCTGGCCTGTTCACAGTTCAGTGGTTCTCCATTGTTCTCTCCCTTCGTTCTCTCCCTCCATTCTGTATCTCTCAAGCCTACGGCCACTGGGGAGAGATGATGGCATTCCTCCTTTGTCTTTTCAGCAGCCTTCTCTGTGCTAACCTTGGCCACTCCATTAGTGGGCCGATCCTTCCTGTGCCTCCTAGACCGCTGTGCCTCCTAGACCGCTGTGCCTCCTAGACCGCTGTGCCTCCTAGACCACTGGTCTGGTCTGGTCTATAGAACTAACATAATACCCTGAGAGTCATACCTCTAATAGTCCTTTGTCTGTCAGCAGTATCCTGGCCATGCAGTCCTTTTTACTCTGGGTGAATAGAGGGTGTTCTGGGCTGGACTGGCCTGCCATGTCTACTGGGTCAGTTCTCAGGAGATGGCCCAACGTGCTGTGTGCGTGGAACCCTTTTAGGGTTTGTCTCCCTTTACACTCAAAACACCGCTTTGTTTCTTGTTGATCTGTGTCCATTGTGATCTGTGACGTTGTTGGTTCCTCAGTTCTGCTGGCTTTGTGCTAGTCTAAGTCTATAGGGACAGACTGGATGTGTGTGTGTGTGTGTGAACCGTGAGAGAATGTGTGTGTTTACATTTTAGTCTGACTGATGAATCACTCATCTACAAATACAGTGCCTTCCGAAAGTATTCACACCCATTTTTCCACGTTGTGTTACAGTATGAATTAACAATAATTTTGTGTCTCTGGCCTGAACTCAATACCCCATAATGTCAAAGTGGAATTACGTTTATTTTAAACGTTTTACAAATTAAAAATGAAAAGCTGAAATGTATTTAGTCAATAAGTATTAAATCCCTTTGTTATGGCAAGCCTAAATAAGTCCAGCAGTAAAGATGTGTTTAACAAGTCACATCATAAGTTGCATGGACTCACTCCGTGTGCAATAAGTGTTGAACATGATTTTTGAATTGGTATTGGTATTTATTAGGATCCCTATTAGCCGCTGCAAAAGCATCAGCTACTATTCCTGGGGACCAAATGAAACAAGACATAATACAAAGTACTGAACATTATTAGTCAAGGACTGAAATACTTCAATTTAAAATGTCTCACACAGCTTGACATATCAGTACATACACACAATATCTAGGTCTAATATATAGTATAGTGCAAATTACAATACAATATATATAATACAAGTCACCTTTGTGCAGTAAGGTGTTCTTTTATCTGTTTTTTTAATCTGGTTTTATTGCTACCTTGAGTTACCTCGGTTGGCAGAGTTCCATGTAGTCATGGCTCTATTTTAATACTGTGTGTTTCCCAGCCTCTGTTCTGGACCTGGAGACTGTGAAGAGACCTCTGGTTGCATGTCTTGTGTTGTACCGATGAGTGTCCGAACTGTGTGCCAACTGCTTGAACAGACAGTTCGGTACTGTACTTTCAACACACTCTCACAAAGACCAATAGTGATGCAGTCAATCTCTCCTCATCTTTGAGCCAGGAGAGATTGACATGCATGCTACTGACACTTTCCCTCCGTGCACATCTAAGTGAGATACGTGCTGCTTTGTTCTGGACCAACTGCAATTTAGCTATGTTCTTCTTTGCCGCACATGGCCCCACAGCTGGGCAGTAGTCCAGGTGGGACAACTAGGGCCTGTAGGACCTGTCTGGTCGACTGATGTGTCAAGAAGGCAGAGCAACAACCTATCATGGACAGACCTACAGTGAGGGAAAAAAGTATTTGATCCCCTGCTGATTTTGTACATTTGCCCACTGACAAAGAAATGATCAGTCTATAATTTTAATGGTAGGTTTATTTGAACAGTGAGAGACAGAATAACAACAAAAAAATCCAGAAAAACGCATGTGAAAAATGTTATAAATTGATTAGCATTTTAATGAGGGAAATAAGTATTTGACCCCTCTGCAAAACATGACTAAGTACTTGGTGGCAAAACCCTTGTTGGCAATCACAGAGGTCAGACGTTTCTTGTAGTTGGCCACCAGGTTTGCACACATCTCAGGAGGGATTTTGTCCCACTCCTCTTTGCAGATCTTCTCCAAGTCATTAAGGTTTTGAGGCTGACGTTTGGCAACTCGAACCTTCAGCTCTCTCCACAGATTTTCTATGGGATTAAGGTCTGGAGACTGGCTAGGCCACTCCAGGACCTTAATGTGCTTCTTCTTGAGCCACTCCTTTGTTGCCTTGGCTGTGTGTGTTTTGGGTCATTGTCATGCTGGAATACCCATCCACGACCCATTTTCAGTGCCCTGGCTGAGGGAAGGAGGTTCTCACCCAAGATTTGACGGTACATGGCCCCGTCCATCGTCCCTTTGATGCGGTGAAGTTGTCCTGTCCCCTTAGCAGAAAAACACCCCCAAAGCATAATGTTTCCACCTCCATGTTTGACGGTGGGGATGGCGTTCTTGGGGTCATAGGCAGCATTCCTCCTCCTCCAAACACGGCGAGATGAGTTGATGCCAAAGAGCTCCATTTTGGTCTCATCTGACCACAACACTTTCACCCAGTTGTCCTCTGAATCATTCAGATGTTCATTGGCAAACTTCAGACGGGCATATATATGTGCTTTCTTGAGCAGGGGGACCTTGCGGGCGCTGCAGGATTTTATTCCTTCACGGCGTAGTGTGTTACCAATTGTTTTCTTGGTGACTATGGTCCCAGCTGCCTTGAGATCATTGACAAGATCCTCCCGTGTAGTTCTGGGCTGATTCCTCACCGTTCTCATGATCATTGCAACTCCACGAGGTGAGATCTTGCATGGAGCCCCAGGCCGAGGGAGATTGACAGTTGTTTTGTGTTTCTTCCATTTGCGAATAATCGCACCAACTGTTGTCACCTTCTCACCAAGCTGCTTGGCGATGGTCTTGTAGCCCATTCCAGCCTTGTGTAGGTCTACAATCTTGTCCCTGACATCCTTGGAGAGCTCTTTG
>QNTS01002381.1:131950-145044 GCA_003317085.1 Hucho hucho
GGAGGGATTTTGTCCCACTCCTCTTTGCAGATCTTCTCCAAGTCATTAAGGTTTCGAGGCTGACGTTTGGCAACTCGAACCTTCAGCTCCCTCCACAGATTTTCTATGGGATTAAGGTCTGGAGACTGGCTAGGCCACTACAGGACCTTAATGTGCTTCTTCTTGAGCCACTCCTTTGTTGCCTTGGCCGTGTGTTTTGGGTCATTGTCATGCTGGAATACCCACCCACGACCCATTTTCAATGCCCTGGCTGAGGGAAGGAGGTTCTCACCCAAGATTTGACGGTACATGGCCCCGTCCATCGTCCCTTTGATGCGGTGAAGTTGTCCTGTCCCCTTAGCAGAAAATCACCCCCAAAGCATAATGTTTCCACCTCCATGTTTGATGGTGGGGATGATGTTCTTGGGGTCATAGGCAGCATTCCTCCTCCTCCAAACACGGCGAGATGAGTTGATGCCAAAGAGTTCCATTTTGGTCTCATCTGACCACAACACTTTCACCCAGTTGTCCTCTGAATCATTCAGATGTTCATTGGCAAACTTCAGACGGGCATGTATATGTGCTTTCTTGAGCATGGGGAACTTGCGGGCGCTGCAGGATTTCAGTCCTTCATAGCGTAGTGTGTTACCAATTGTTTTCTTGGTGACTATCGTCCCAGCTGCCTTGAGATCATTGACAAGATCCTCCCGTGTAGTTCTGGGATGATTCCTCACCGTTCTCATGATCATTGCAACTCCACGAGGTGAGATCTTGCATGGAGCCCCAGGCCGAGGGAGATTGACAGTTGTTTTGTGTTTCTTCCATTTGCGAATAATCGCATCAACTGTTGTCACCTTCTCACCAAGCTGCTTGGCGAGGGTCTTGTAGCCCATTCCAGCCTTGTGTAGGTCTACAATCTTGTCCCTGACATCCTTGGAGAGCTCTTTGGTCTTGGCCATGGTGGAGAGTTTGGAATCTGATTGATTGATTGCTTCTGTGGACAGGTGTCTTTTATACAGGTAACACACTGAGATTAGGAGCACTCCCTTTAAGAGTGTGCTCCTAATCTCAGCTCGTTACCTGTATAAAAGACACCTGGGAGCCAGAAATCTTTCTGATTGAGAGGGGGTCAAATACTTATTTCCCTCATGAAAATGAAAATCAATTTATAAAATGTTTCACATGCGTTTTTCAGGATTGTTTCGTTGTTATTCTGTCTCTCACTGTTCAAATAAACCTACCATTAAAATTATAGACTGATCATTTTTTTTGTCAGTGGGCAAACGTACAAAATCAGCAGGGGATCAAATACTTTTTTCCCTCACTGTACTTGCTGGAGCACGTGCTACGGGTGGGTGCTGCTATGGTGACCAGCGAGCTGAGATAAAGCGTGGCTTTACCTAACAGGGACTTGTAGATGACCTGGAGCCAGTGGTTTTGGCGACGAGTGTGAAGCGAGAGCGTACAGGTCGCAGTGGTGGGTAGTATATGGGGCTTTGGTGACAAAACGGATGGCACTGTGATAGACTGCATCCAATTTGTTGAGTAGAGTATTGGAGGCTATTTTGTAAATGACATTGCCGAAGTCGAGGATCAGCAGGATGGTCAGTTTTACGAGGGTACGTTTGGCAGCATGAGTGAAGGATGCTTTGTTGCGAAATAGGAAGCCAATTCTTGATTTAATTTTGGATTAGAGATGTTTGATGTGAGTCTGGAAGGAGAGTTTACAGTCTAACCAGACACCTAGGTATTTGTAGTTGTCCACATAATTTAAGTCAGATCCGTCCAGAGTAGTGATGCTGGACGGGCGGGCAGGTGCGGGCAGCGATCGGTTGAAGAGCATGCATTTAGTTGTACTTGTATTTAAGAGCAGTTGGAGACCACGGAAGGAGAGTTGTATGGCATTGAAGCTCGTCTGGAGGGTAGTTAACCTCTTAGGGATAAACGGGGCGCTAGTGGGCCGCTCCCAACACTACCCGGTGAAATGTAAGGCGCCAAATTCAAAATCCAAAAGTGTAATTATTAAACGTTCATCAATATACAAGTTTTGCATAGTCATCAAAAGCTCTGATTCTTGGCAATATCACAGCGTTGTCAGATTTCAAAAAGGCTTTACGGCGAAAGCACAACATTTGCTTGTTTGAGGATAGCACCTCTCATATTTATGCATTAGCATAAATTCATATCCAGCGCGGGTCACACAAAACCCATATAAGAGCTAAAATAAATCACTTACCTTTCAAAGAACTTCTGCTGAGGGCATCCCAAGTGTCCAACGAAGACATCCAATGGTTCTTTTTTTAGATAAAGTCATTTATTATATCCATAAATCTCCGTTTGGTTGGCCGTTATGTTCAGAAAATCCACCGTCGAGTCACCCGTTGTACAGTGAAGAGAAAGCGTTCAAATATACCTATCAACTTTTCCCAAACAAATCAAACATAATTTATAATGCATCCATAGGTATCCTTTTATGAATATTAGCGATAATATTTCACTCGGATGATATCATAAATGATATAAAAGGAAAATAAAGTGGGGCGCGCTCACAATCTCGTGCCCGGGAAACGTTGACATCTGTGGTCCCTTGACTATTTCCTCTTCCTTTCAGTTCTGCTCAGTGCTAAAGCCTCCAAACACTTTATAAAGACTGTTGACATCTAGTGGAAGCCTTAGGTACTGCAACCTAGGAGCTATTATACATGGATTTTAATAGCAAGTCTATGGAAAAGAGGAAATGTCACAACAACAAAATAATTCTGGACAGAAATTCCTTGGGTTTTCGCCTGCAATATCAGTTCTGTTATACTCACAGACATTATTTTAACGGTTTTAGAAACTTCAGGTTGTTTCCTATCCAATAGTACTAATTACGTGCATGTCCTCATTTCTGGGCCTGAGTGGCAGGTATTTTAAATCCCTAAATAGTTAACACAGTGTCCAACGAAGGGCCAGAAGTATACAGAATGGTGTTGTCTGTGTAGAGGTGGATTAGAGACTCACCAGCAGCAAGAGCAATCATTGATGTATACAGAGAAGAGAGTCGGCCTAAGAATTTAACCCTGTGGCACCCCCATAGAGACTGCCAGAGGTCCGGACAACAGGCCCTCCGATTTGACACACTGAAATATATTGGAACAGTAGTTGGTGAACCAGGCGACGCAATCATTTGAGATGAATATAAACTCAAATGTGACTATGCCCAGTTAGAATTGAATATCTAACTGGGCATAAGTATGTTACAGTGACTCTGCAGTTGTGTAAGATCCACTAACTCTATTTACATTACACAACCAGTACCGTCCCTTCCGCCTAGTGAATAAGTAATGTTCTCTCTCTGTCTTTCCTTTGAAAAATAAAAAGGACCCCATAATAAAACTAGCATGGTTTTGGACTGCAGTGTGTGCTTGTTTCTCTTCTAAGTAGTCTAGCTGTGAAAGGAAGGAGCGATGGAGGATTGACTTGGCTACATGGATGACATTTCCAAAACCTCTTGTGTGTGTGCATACTCTGAGGAAGAGCGGGTGTTAGGAGTGTAATCTGTGTGGAACATAGTTGGAGGATTGTGGCTTGTGAACCAGGGGGATTAGCAGATGGGGAAGGGGATGTGCCTGATTCACAGTATAGGGACACGCCTAACTGTACTGGGCTGGCCACGTTACCAGAGCTGGCACCTGGCATAAGCAGTCACTGAGGGCCCCAGGCCGCTAAGAATACTGACCAGACATGCAGGGCCCTGACCTCCAGGGGGGCCCCCATTGATTTTGTTAGTCACTCTCAATCAGATATCATTAACATAGCATAAGTCATGGAAAAATGAGTAGAATTGCAGGGTATTCACTTTAAAACGTATGTTTTTTTCTCCGCCATCAAGGGTGGGGGGCACTAAAATGTTTTGCCCACCAAGTCTCGCTTGGGTCCTGCAAAAGGCTAGAGCTGGCCCTGCACGTTATGCATCCACCACAATTCCTGGAAAATGCTATGAGGAGAAAATATCCTCTCTGTGTCGGTGCCCTGGGGCGACATATGATGCTGTTAATCATTCATAGACCTTACTGCCAGTTGGATCTGGTGTCATAACGCTTTGAGTGCTTAAAGTTTGTTACATAATGACACCATCGCTGGCTAGGCTAATGCTTTGGCATGATCCTCAGATTCAAAACACAGATTGAAGAAGGGCAAAATAGAGCACACATCCTATTAATTATCTCATTTAAGTAGCTGAAAATAATTTGGAGACCATATTTGAAGTTAAACACAGATTTGTGAAGTCATGTGTGTTTCTTTAAGTATGGAGTGTAGCTGTGGAATGCTAGCTAGCATGGGCTGCCTGGCCTTCTCGACTAGTCCAGCTGTGAGCAGCATTTGAAAGATCACTGAGATGGAATCCAACCCCTAGCGGTGTTCTTAGAACCACTGTGTGTTATGGGCCATACAGCTGGGCTCAGTGGATTCCCCAGTGACTACTCTTACCCATGCATGACGTCCTAGGCAAAGAAGCAAATGGCTTTCATTTTTAGTAGTATTTTTCTTGCAGACTAGTTAATGCTCAGCGTAAACTGAAGGGCCGGGACGATACCAGTATCGTGATATTCATTAGTACAAAATGCGAAAGCGGCCCTTATGTTGGAAACAAACATAATTATGTTGTCATCCAGAGTCACAATTTTGACTGTGGCTATGGATAGTGGGAACCGTATTTGAATGGATGTATTTGAATATGTAATTGTAATAGGGCCAAGTGGTAAGACATTCTCCCAAACACACACTGGGGCCCTTAAGGGCCATTTCCTATAGTGACCCAAGGTGTGAGGTTTGAGCCTTTTTGTTAATAAAGGAGTACACACGGAGGTCTTATATCCTGAGTATGAATGTTTTCTAATGATGCATCACATCCAATGTATGTTTTCTAACGCATTCCATTCCCCCTCTAGTGTAGCAGTTGTGTTGTTTTCCCCTCTGAGCCCAACAGGCAGGGACTGAGGTTGCGTCCCATATGGCACTGGTTCTGAACCCTCTCCTCTGGGAGCCCCAGCCGTTCCATGTATTTGATCTATTCCACAGCTAGCAGACCTAATTCAACTAATCATCAAGCCTTTGTCTAGGTGAATCAGGTGTGCTAGTACAGGGCTACAACACAATTGTTTGGGGGTCCCCAAGGAGAGGTTTAAGAACCACTGCCAAATGGCACCCTATTCTCTACATAGTGCAATACTTCTGACAGCCCTATTTCTATGTATAACCCTATTTCTGTGTTAGCCCTATTTGACAGCCCTCTTTCTGTGTTAGCCCTATTTGACACCCCTCTTTCTATGTAGTAGAAAGCTGACAAGGTACAAATCTGTCGTTCTGCCCCTGAACAGGCAGTTAACCCACTTCCTAGGCCATCATTGAAAATAAGAATTAGTTTTTAACTGACTTGCCTAGTAAAATAAAGGTAAAATTATTTCTCCCCATTACTCTTCCTGGGGTCTAAACACATTAAGGCACTTATATTACATATAAAACAAAAGATAAAACAGTACATCATATAACATTATTACACCACTACATATCTACAATACAAAATGTATAATACCACCATACAACAATATTACAATGTATATGTGTGTAGAGTGTGTGTGTGTCTGTTGCTGTGTGTGTCTCTTCACAGTCCCCACTGTTCCATAAGGTGTTTTTTGTATCGTTTTTTTTTTTTTCTTCTGAATCTGATTCTACTGCTTGCATCAGTTACCTGATGTGGAATAGAGTTCCATGTAGTCATGGCTCTGTGTAGTACTGTGCGCCTCCCATAGTCTGGTCTGGACTTGGATTGTGAAGAGACCCTTGGTGACATGTCTTGTGGGGTATGCATGGGTGTCCGATCTGTGTGCTAGTAATTTAAACAGACAGCTCGGTGCATTCAGCTTGTCAGAACTTCTTACAAAAATAAGTAGTGATGAAGTCAATCTTTCTTCCACTTTGAGCCAGGAGAGATTGGCATGCATATTATTCATGTGTACATTTAAGGGTCAGCTGTGCTGCCCTGTTCTGAGCCAATTGTAATTTTTCTAAGGCCCTGACCACACTATTGAACAGTAGTCCAGGTGTGACAAACAAGGGCCTGAAGGACCTGCCTTGTTGATAGAGTTGTTAAGAAGGTAGAGCGGTGCTTTATTATGGACAGACTTCTCCCCATCTTAGCTACTGTTGTTTCAACATGTTTTGACCATGACAGTTAACAATCCAGGGTTACTCCAAGCAGTTTAGTCACGCCAACTTGCTCAATTTCCACATTATTCATTACAAGATTTAGTTGAGGTTTAGGGTTTAGTGAATGATTTGTCCCAAATACAAGGCTTTTAGTTTTTGAAATATTTAGGGCTAACTTATTCCTTGCCACCCATTCTGAAACTAACTACAGCTCTTTAAGTGTTTCAGTCATTTCAGTTGCTGTAGTAGCTGACATGTATGGTGTTGAGTCATCTGCATACATAGACACACTGGCTTTACTCAAAGCCATGTCATTGGTAAAGGGTTATTGTGTGTATCCTAGTCAAAAGTAGTGGACTATATATAGTGAATAAGGCTCCATTTGGGACAGAAAGAAACTTCTAAGGGAGCCAGGGTGAATCCGTTAGTAAAAGGTGATGTCACCCTGGGGGGGATAAGGGCCTTACAGACAGATAGGAAATTAGCAAGCTGGGCAGCCATGCATTGTTGAGGTCACCATGGAGACGTGGCCAGAGAACTAGCTAAGGGCAGGGAGGGACACGTGAGTATTCTGGACTGTAAGTCCAGGACAGGGCACTCTGTTGTGGATCCATGCTGCCAAGTCTCCCTGGTTGGCTGCTGCCTCCTGACCTGGTGGGCATGGGCACTGTGTCAGTGTAGGCTATTGCCAGGTAGTACATTCAACTGCTGTTGTTGACAGTGACATATTATCCATTAGGAGTAATTCCTTGCTTTTTCAGCCTTATTGAAAATGTAAACGTGTATATAATCTTAACAGTAGGATTGGCAAGCAACTTGTTGTCTTAATGTGTTATGATTAAATAAGTGGGTTGGTATACTGCAGGAGAGCCAAGCCAAGGACATACAGTGCCTTCAGAAAGTATTCATACCTCTTGACTTATTCCACATTTTGTGTTACAGCCTGAATTCAAAATGTATTAAATTAGGTTTTTCTCTCACCCATCTACACACAATACCCCATAATGACAAAGTGAAAACTTATTTTTAGAAATGTTAGCAAATGAATTGAAAATTTAATGGATTAATATCTAATTTACATACAGTACCAATCAAGTTTGGACACACCTACTCATTCAAGAGTTGTTTATTTTTACTAATTACATCAAAGCTATGACATAACACATATGGAATCATGTAGTAACCAAAAAAGTAACAAATCAAAATATATTTTGATGACCGCTTTGCACATTCTTGGCATTCTCTCAACCAGCTTCACCCGGATTGCTTTTCCAACAGTCTTGAAAGAGTTGCCACATATGCTGAGCACTTGCGGTCCAACTCATCCCAAATCATCTCAATTGGGTTGAGGTTGGGTGATTGTGGAGGCCAGGTCATCTTATGCAGCACTCCATCACTCTCCTTCTTGGTGAAATAGCCCTTACACAGCTGGGAGGTGTGTTGGGTCATTGCCCTGTTGAAAAACAAATGATAGTCCCACTAAGCGCAAACCAGATGGGATGGCATATAGCTGCAGAATGTGTGCCTTGAATGCCTTGAATTCTATATAAATCACAGACTGTGTCACCAGCAAAGCACCATCACACTACATCCTCCATGCTTCTAGGTGGGAACCACACATGTGGATATCATCCGACACGGCGGGTGGAACCAAAAACAGACACGGCGGGTGGAACCAAAAATCTCAAATTTGGACTCATCGGACCAAAGGACGGATGTCCACCAGTCTAGTTTCCATTGCTCATCTTTCTTGGCCCAAGCAAGTGTCTTCTTATTGGTGTCCTTTAGTAGTGGTTCTTTGCAGCAATTTAACCATGATGGCCTGATTCATGCAGTCTCCTCTGAACAGTTGATGTTGAGATGTGTCTGTTACTTGAACTCTGTGAAGTATTTATTTGGGCAGCAATCTGAGATGCAATTAACTCTAATTAACTTATCCTCTGCAGCAGAGGTAACTCTGGGTCTTCCTTTCCTGTATCGGTCCTCATTAGAGCCAGTTTCATCATAGCGCTTAATGGTTTTTGCGACTGCACAAACATTTTCCGGATTGACTGACCTTCATGTTTTAAAGTAATGATGGACTGTCATTTCTCTTTGCTTATTTGAGCTGTTCTTGCCATGATATGGACTTGGTCTTTTACCAAATAGGGCTATTTTCTGTATACCTCCCCTACCTTGTCACAACACAACTGATTGGCTCAAAGTCATTAAGATGGAAAGAAATTCCACAAATTACCTTTTAACAAGGCACACCTGTTAATTGAAATGCATTCCAGGTGACTACTTCATGAAGCTGGTTGAGAGATGCCAAGAGTGTGCAAAGCTGTCATCAAGGCAAGGTTGGCTACTTTGAATAATCTCATACAATCTGTTTTGTTTTAACACTTATTTTGGTTACTACATGGTTCCATATGTGTTATTTCATAGTTTTGATGTCTTCACTATTATTCTACAATGTAGAAAATAGTAAAAATAAAGAAAAACCCTTGAATGAGTAGGTGTGTCCAAACGTTTGACTGTTACTGTAAGTATTCACACCTCCTGAGTCAACACTTTGTAGAATAACCTTTGATAGTGATTACACCTTTGAATCGTCAGTTTTACACATCTGGATTTGGGGATTTTCTTCCTTGCAGATTTTCTCAACCTCTTAAGTTTGCTGTTCACCGCTGCTCCACATCTATCTTCAAGTCTTTCCACAGATTTTCAATGGGATTCAAGTCTTTGCTTTGGCTGGGCCACTCAAGGACTTTCACATTATTGTTCTGCAGCCATTCCAGCATTGCTTTGACTATTTTAATTTTTTTTTACCTTTATTTAACTAGGCAAGTCAGTTAAAAACAAATTCTTATTTACAATTACGGCCTAGGAACAGTGGGCTAACTGCCTTTGTTCAGGGGCAGAACGACAGATTTTTACCTTGTCAGCTCTGGGATTCAATCTTGCAATCTTTCGGTTACTAGTCCAACTCTCTAACCACTAGGCTACCTGCTTGGTGTCATTGTCCTGTTGGAATGTAAATCTTCACCCCCAGTCTAAAGTTGTTTGCACTCTGAAACAGGTTCTCATCAAAGTTTTTCTGTATTTGGCTCCATTCATTGCTCCCTCTATCCTTACCAGTCTCCCAATCGCTGCCGCTGAAAACCATCCCCATAGCATGATGCTGCCACCACCATTCTTCACAGTAGGGATGGGTAATGATCTGTGCCTGTCATTCAGGCCAAAGAGTTAAATGTTTGTCTCATCAGACCACAGAATCTTTTTTGGCTTATGCGCTCAGAATTTCACATCCATTTTTGCAAACTCCAGGCGTGCTGTCGTGCCTGTAAGAGTGTGGTTAGTTTAATATTTTTTCAATTTCCCAATGGTGGAGACCACTGTGCTCTTAGAAACTTCAAACACTAGAAATCGTTATATGCATTCCCCAGATATGTCTCATCACAATTCTATCTCGGAGATCTATGGACAGTTCCTTGGACTTCATGGTATAGTTTCTGCTCTGACATGCACTGTCAATTGTGGATGTGTTTTCTTTCTAAATCATGTCCAAACAATTTAATTGGCCACAGATGGACTCCAGTCATGTTATAGTAACGTTTCAAGGATGATCAAAAGAAATTGAATGCACTTGAGCTCAATTTGGAGTGTCACAGTAAAGGGGTGTGAATACTTGTAAATGAGATACTTTTGGTCATGTAGTGTATGTGGACCTGCTCGTTGAAAATCTCATTCCAAAATGGGCATTAATATGGAGTTGGTCCCCCCTTTGCTGCTATAACAACCACTCTTCTGGGAAGGCTTTCCACTAGATGTTAGAACATTGCTGCAGGGACTTCCTTCCATTCAGCCACGAGCGTTAGTGAGGTCGAGCACTGATGTTGGGCGATTTAGGCCTGGGTCGCAGTCTGCGTTCCAATTCATCCCAAAGGTGTTCGATGGGGTTGAGGTCAGGGCTCTGTGCAGGCCAATCAAGTTCTTCCACACTGAATTTGACAAACCATTGTCATGATGGAACAGGAAAGGGCCTTCCTCAAAACTTTGGCCACAAAGTTGGAAGCATAGAATCGTCTAGAGTGTCGTTTTATGCTGAAGCATTAAGATTTGCCTTCACTGAAACTAAGGGACCTAGCCCGAACAATGAAAAACAGCTCCAGACCATCTGCAAAAAGCAGATTCATCCAGACAGTTGCCCAGGGCAGCTCTCGCAGAGGCAGAAATTTGACGAACTGACTTGTTGGAAAGGTGGCATCCTATGACTGTGCCACGTTGAAAGTCACTGAGCTGTTCAGTAAGGCCATTCTACTGTCAATGTTTGTCTATGGAGATTGCATGGCCGTGTGCTCGATTTTATATACCTGTCGGCAACGTGTGTGGCTAAAATAACCAAATCCACTAATTTGAAGGGGTGTCTACATACTTTTGTATATATAGTGTATTTTTGTATTGAATTTGTCATTATGGGGTATTGTGTGTAGATGTGTGAGAATTTTTTATATTTCTTTAATCAATTTTGATTTCCGGCTGTAAGTCAATGGGTATGAATACTGTCTGGCACTGTAGGCCTGCACATTGAATGAGAGAGAAGCAGACGGGCTGGCATATAGAAGAGAAGCAGACGGGCTGGCATATAGAGGAGAAGCAGACGGGCTGGCATATAGAGGAGAGGAGGACGGGCTGGCATATAGAGGAGAGGAGGACGGGCTGGCAAACTGACTGGAGGATTTTGGTCTCGTGCATAGTGAGTTGTGTAGTAGGTAATGACGGCTCACTCTGAAGTGAAGTAAGCTAGGCCTACTTAAGGGACTTCCATAGCCACAACAGCACAATGTGAGATTGCACAATTTTGACCCTTGAAAGCGGTCATGGCTGAGCTAATTTGTATGGTTGTTTTGGAGCAGTTTGCCCTTCAAAATAGCTAGTGTTTTAGTTGTTGGTCAAAAGGTGAAGATGGGAAATGCCATTATAAAGTTTCTACTTCTCCAAACCTGTGGTGCAGCCATTCATACTCAGTTTTAGTCATACAGTTGTCCTTGTGTTTGTCTAAAAGGGAATTCTTTGTTGAGGGTGCAAAACCTCTCCCCACACACTAACAATCCTTATGACTGAGGACAGATTTTCTGAAGGTACTGAATAAAGAGGTTAAACCACAGTAGGCAGACAATAAGATAATTGAATTGTCCTTAGGGACGTTCTGTCCTTTGAAAGGAGAAGAACTGGGTTAACATATCATCTTTCAAAACCCCCTGTGTTCTCTCTGCTGCTACAGTTGCCTTTTCAGTTGAATGGGCCTTTGTTGTCGGAGATGTAAATGTTTTCGAGGGTGACGTTGCTTTGGAATATTGTTGCCTGAGGCCCCATTCATTCAGAGGGTATGAATACACAGAGACTAGAGGGTGTGTCGTCTGTGTGTGTGTCTGTGTGCTGTGGTTTTAAAACATGAGAATGATTGGATGGCGCCTAGCAGCCACATTGAAACCCTTGTTGACGTCACCTAGGCCTACTCATGTGCCTACTGGGCCTTATTGCTGGCTGCTGGCCTACCTGGGGGCAGTTAAACTTGTATTCCATTACAAGCTGCCAACTTTGCTACTGTCCACTCCACATCATTATGTTTTGAGATCTTATTTCATTGCGGGGTCAATGGTGACACGAAGACAGATTGGCCTAGGTAAGCAGACACTCTTGAAACGGCCCGTATCATCAGCTTCTGAAACGGCCCATATCATCAGGCTTATTGAGTCATAGGTCAATATGCTGCCAGGTTGCAGATCAAAGTGTCTGCTGTGAAATCCAGAGCATGTAAGCAGTAAATGATATCCTCCTGGCAGGGCTGTAGACTTATCAGGGCCTCTGACTCTAATCACTACTTAAGTTCTGAACACAGTGATGTTTTGAGTGTTGCAATAATACAAGTGACCGGTGACATATGGACCATGTGTAGCTTAATGGGGTAGATATAAGAAGGCTCTGATGGGCGTGAGATTCCTTAGGTCGTTATTTACACAGAAACCCGTACCTGCAGACAAACGGCTGTGTGAAAAGAGTACAAGCTTCAAACGTCCCCTTGGCTTAAAGATGTCTGGAAATCGTGAGAGAGAGAGAAATCCAAGATCAAGCAGGAGAGACTCAGAGAGAGAGTTAATCTGCCAGTGACAGAAGGGTTAGAACAGAACGATACAGTTAGTTATTGACAGTCAATACTTCTGAGCTGTTGCTCTAAATTAATCCAAGCTGCAGAAGAAATGTATCGACTGTCAATAACTAACTGTATCGTTCTGTTCCAACCCTTCTGTCTTCATAGTTTTTTTCATCATCTCTTTATTCCTGGCAGCTGGAGCCCCCTCAGGCTCCCAGTATCCTATGACTGTAGGGTAATGTCGGAGCAAGAGAGAGAGGCGCAGAGAGGGGGAGAGAGAGGCAGGCACGGGCCCAAATGGGAATTGCAGAACTGCGGCAGTAGAACATAGTACTGTAGTGGAAGCAGGGACTCCAGACAACAGACAGTGTCTCCTAAAAATTGAAAAGCCCAACTGATTAATATTCCGGCTGCCGCTTTTAAACAATATTTCAGCATTTATGGGAACTTGAAAGTTTTATTAAAGACAAGTATTTGCATTAAATGTATTCCGATGAGTTGTGTGTTTCCCCTGTTTTAATAAAGTACTTTTAGTTCCGGCAGAGAAAGGTTAGAGTTCCAGTTAAGTGTGAAAGAATTTAAGTCCCACCGCCACCCCCTCTACTTCATTCCAGAATACCTACCTTTTGTCCCCCTAGAGTTTGGAACCACTCAACTGGAGGTTTAATTTTAATGCCCCGGCCTGGCAACAACATTTTCCACGTTTGAGGCAGAGCGGCATAGAAGAAGAAAGTTGTCTTGATTCTGGCCGCAGACGCAGTCAGCAGCTATTGGAAATACAGTGGGG
>QNTS01002381.1:146050-165459 GCA_003317085.1 Hucho hucho
ACATCACTGCTCTAGAGGAGATCTGCATGGAGGAATGGGCCAAAATACCAGCAACAGTGTGTGAAAACCTTGTGAAGACTTACAGAAAACGTTTGACCTCTGTCATTGCCAACAAAGGGTATATAACAAAGTATTGAGATAAACTTTTGTTATTGACCAAATACTTATTTTCCACCATAATTTGCAAATAAATTCATTAAAAATCCTACAATGTGATTTTCTTGATTTTTTTTCCTCATTTTGTCTGTCATAGTTGAAGTGTACCTATGATGAAAATTACAGGCCTCTCTCATCTTTTTAAGTGAGAGAACTTGCACAATTGGTGGCTGACTAAATACTTTTTTTCCCCACTGTAGATTGTTTACTGTCATGTGCTTACTCTCCAAAGGATTACAATTACAAAGCTACTCTGTGTTATAGTTAGTTTCCATGCCAACTTTGAGGATCTGAGTTGGTTTGCATGGTTCTTGCAATGTGATTTTAATGTGTCCTCTCTTCTGTTTTTCCCTTAGGTTGATTTGTGGATTATCTGGACCAGAACTCACTGTAGCTGTTTGAAGGACCACAATGTCTGGGTACTCTAGAGACCTGGATCAATCCTTGCCTTGACAACACAGTTTACAATTAAATGTGAGAAAGACACAAACATCACTTAACTCTCAGCACCAATCAGGTGTTTCTGGTCTTGTGGCGTATTAAATCAGACTTCATCAGACATCACCATGCCTATTCTCAAGCAGCTAACCTCTAACCAGTCCAAGCGTCGCTCCCGGGCCGACCTGACTGCAGAGATGATCAGCGCCCCTCTGGGGGACTTCAGACACACCATGCATGTGGGTCGTGGCGGGGACGCCTTCGGGGACACCTCGTTCCTAAGTACCCGGTCTGGGGAGCCCCCTAAAGAACAAGTTCCAGAGGTCCAGCAGAACTCCCCTGGACCCAAACCAGGCCTGCTGTCCCGAACCTTCAGGAGCAGCAAGCGCTCCCAGTCGGTGAACCGCGGCGACATGTACAAGAACAACTCGTTGGCGCCCCCCGGTGGCTCGCCAAACTTTGTGAAGAACGCCATCTCCCTGCCCTACCTGAATGACGAGGACGTGGTCAGGATGGGTGGTGGTCAACAGATGCCCAAGAGCGTCTCCTCCAGCCCTCTGAAGAAGCTGCCCGAGGTCGATGGAATCAGCAAACCGGTCAACGGTGCCTCGGCCATGGCAATGCTGGATCTGGAGTTTGACGAGCATAACTTTGGAGAACTGACTGACCTGCCACTGTCACATCCTCGGGGTGGTGGGATGAAGCATGCGGAGTCCATTATGTCATTCCACATTGACCTGGGACCCTCCATGCTGGGGGACATCCTCAGCGTCATGGAAAAGAAGGGCTGGGAGGAAGATGACCTGGGGTACGAGGAGGGGAAGGGCAGCGAGGGCCGCGGGTCACCCCCCTTTAGCCCTCCCACCACGGAGGATGAGATCGAGGACCAGGTGGATCTACAACCTCCAGTCAGGCCCCCACGCACCTATCCTCCGCAGAAGATCATGGCCTACCCCCTCGACACCCCTCGCAGGAACTACCACCCCCACAGCCACCTGGACAGCTGCTCCGTGTCCTCCTCCGGCTCTGCCGCTCTAGACGAGAAACCACTCCACCACCTGCAGGAGGGGGACACGGACAGCGCCAAGTACAGCTCTCGGGGGGCTGGGGGGGAGGACGACAAAGACTTCTCCTTCATGGACGAGGATGATGATGAGATCAGGGTGTAAAATAGAACAGGGCTGTAACGTCACCACCTTAGAACGTGGTTAATAAGGACACCAGAACGTGGTTTGTGAGGTCATCGAAGGAGACAATTATTTTTCATGAGTTTTGAAGCTATAATAAGTCTGGGAGGGGTTGGGAGCACGATAAAGACCGCACAAATCCCTACATTTTTCCATATGGATCTATTCTGAGAACCTCTATACGGGGACACCTTGTTCTACTATACCTCCTGGATCAGGAATACCCACACACCATCTGTTATTTAACCTTATTTACTCCAGTGTGTGTTTGTGTGTGTGTTTGTCCCACAGTTAATGGAAACGAAAATGCCTGTCCCATGAGTCCATTTCTCCAGTCCATTACAGAATTCCGTGTCGACCACTAACTCTCTCTCACACACACATACACACACACACTGCAACTCTGAGACACCAGTTATTGGTTTGAGGGATTCTTTTTGTAGAACTATGATCTGTCATTATGATGATCTAATCCCACAGTTCCAATATGTCATTAAAGTGTGTTTCTCCTTATAAGGGGATCAACCCTTATATCCACTCATATTCAACATGAACCATATCCCACCCACGCCACCATTGTCTTTCCATTCAGAGGATTTTCCTTCATGGTTTCCGTAGCTACAGTCCTGGCTACAGTACTAACATATTCCTTATGGTGCATTATTAAGTAAGGGAAAGCCAACCACCAACCAGCGGCCATGACACTGATTGTCACATTCTTTGAAAGCGGACATATGGAGATTGACAGAGGTTACAGAGGTTGAAGCATGAACTGTTGATCACCCAGATGGAGGTGTAATGCGTGAGGTGTAGAGTCATGTGAGGTCATGGACTGAACTGTATATTTCTCACACTGCTTTGGAGAAAGGAAGTGAAATGTATCCCAGCATTCTTTGGGGCATTTATTGGATTGTATGTGTATGTGTGTGTTGAGTGAGGTGAGATGCAGTTAAAATATTGGTTTTGTTAATGTTCAAAGGGTAAATAAAGGTGGCTTTTCCTATGTTTACTACATACAGAATTGATAAGTTGGTCTTCAGTTTCTTAATCAATGTTCATTATTCCAACCGTTAGTCAGCTTTATTGTCCTGTTCACTAGACATACTCTATACAGCCAACACACTCTGACATCCTAAATGAGCCAACCGTTAGCTTGTTTCATTTGTTATCTAATAACTACTTCTAATAAGGGGTAGATCATATTGTGCACTGTTTTAAGTCACCATGTTGATTGGAGGAATTTAGTTAAAGGTTGGCTTTTGGTGATCTTCTTTAGTTGTTCTACAGCCTAATGTACTAGCCTACTCAGTGAGCCAACTTAAGCCTTAGCTTTGGAGTTGATTAGGCTAGGTTTGAGTTTGGCCGTGAGTCCATGGCACTTTAGCTTAGATCAATGGACTCAGTCATATCCCCTGCTAGCACTGCCAAGGTGTGCAACATAGCTCACTCGCTAAAACACTAACAATTGTACATAAAGAATCATTGTTTTGTTTCCATGTAAATGTTTTAAATTAACTTGACTTATTATTAAATACAAAAAATGAACATTTTGAAAATAAATTGCCTTTTTGTAGAAGCTTTCATGACCAGTAGTGCTTTTATTGTACACATGTTTAGAAACTGATTTAAAACAAATACATATCTCACAGGAGCAGAGATGGTGGTTGTGAACAAGAGTAGTGACCGTACAGTAGACTGTCATATCTATGTGATCATCTCTTCCCCCATACACACCCCAGGCTTGTAGGATCAGGAGAAAGAGAGGAGTTTGAAGGGAGGAGGGTATCAGTAATAGTTATAAGTGACAATATTACGCTCTCTCCATTGTGCCACGCAGACCTGGCTACTGTAGGAGCATATTGAATCAGCACAGCCTCTGGCTTCCCTCTCATTCAGAAACAAACTGTAAAAGCAGATTGAATCAGCACACCCTCTGGCTTCCCTCCATCCTCTCATTTGTAAACATACTGTAGGAGCAGATTGAATCAGCAAATCCTCTGGCTTCCCTCTCATTTATAAACATACTGTAGTAGGAGATTGAATCAGCACACCCTCTGGCTTCCCTCCACCCTCTCATTCATAAACATACTGTAGGAGCAGATTGAATCAGCACACCCTCTGGCTTCCCTCCACCCTCTCATTCATAAACATACTGTAGGAGCAGATTGAATCAGCACTTATTCCGAAACATAGTGTAGGAGCAGGTTGAATCAGCACACCCTCTGGCTTCCCTCTCATTCATAAACATACTGTAGGTGCAGATTGAATCAGCAAATCCTCTAGCTTCACTCTCATTCAGAAACATACCGTAGGAGCAGATTGAATCAGCACACCCCGCTGGCTTCCCTCTCATTCATAAACGTACTGTATAAGCAGATTGAATCAGCACACCCTCTGGCTTCCCTCCACCCTCTCATTCATAAACATAGTTGGCTGATTGGTCGGTAACCAAACCATCGACTCATCCATTCATGAGTCATATGTTTGGGAAAGGAAATGGCAGGCGCGCCTGTTCCCTTTCCCTTTATATTCCTCCTACAGTATTTGCGTCCCAAATGGCACCCTATTTCCTATTTAGCGCACTGCTTTTTACCAGGGCCCATAAGGCTCTGGACAAAAGTAGTGCGCTATATAAGGAATAGGGTGCCATTTAGGATGAATACTGTGTGACTATAGGTCCCCCCTCCCTCTCATTAATTTGGTCAGATAAAAATCTAATCTGTTAAAGTAAAGCAGGAAGTCCCTGCTCACGCCTTCCTGGATCCCAGAGTATTGTCGCGTTCAAAACAACTGGGAACTCAGAAATCTCTGAACTAGGGAAAATCATTTTGAACAGTCATCCAAGTCGGAAACTCGGGCATCTTTCTAAAACTGACTTTATTTTCCGACCTGAAGATCGCTGATGTCACGACTTGACCTATGTTTTTCCTCAGAGTTCCCAGTTGTCTTGAAAGTAGCATAATCTATTGACTTTATGCTTGAGTGAGAGAAAATTACATTTGTGCCATATGTGACACTGGGGATCACTGTTTTTGTTCCCTGTTATGGTGTTGGTTGGTTGTTGGAGGGGAACACATTATCCAATGGTATTAGGTCAGGGGAGGAGCCTAATGCCAGGCAGGATGTGACATCACTCAGCCATATGTTCATGCTATGTATGTTAGAGTTCCATGTGTACATGTCTGTATTAAAGAGAAATTGGTTCAGAGATTGAAACGACCAGTTGGAAATGTGCCAAGTATGTATGTAATCATCCTCTGACATGTCATATTGAGTCTTGATGTTTGAAGGAAACATTTACGGGCTACAGAAGTACAGGGAACTTAAATCTCAGGCCTCTCACATTGTTCATTTGTAAATGGGCCAAATTTGAGATTGCTTTGTTATGTTTTAATTGTTTTCAACTCAGTTCCTTGTTCCATTGTTGTAGAATCTGTCTATGGAAAGTGGGTTAAACTGCTGCAATCCCTTAGCTGTTCTTCACCAATGCCGGGACACTTTATAAAGAACCTTTACATTTTCTATCAAAACACTCATACCTGTCCACCACCATTTTATTTGCTACTGAAGTGAAGTAGATAAATACTAATGGTGCCGTCCATGAAAAACAGTGACTATTACGATGTTTGTTATAGGCATTATGGCATAGTGACGCTAATGAAGAGACATAAAAAAGTAAAGTGAGTTTTAACCACAAGCAGATTTCAGTGCCCTGGCCTGATGCCTGTGGTGGGGAGAGTCGTACAAGGGGAAGGGATTGTGAAAAAGAACTGGCTTAAAGGTTCAGCTGGAGAGTGTTTAATTTTTTCTACTCTGTGGCTAGTTTTTATGCCAGGTATGTGCTACTTTTCTTTTCCTTTCTCATTCTACTGTGTGTGTGTGTATATATATATATATATATATACTGAACAAAAATATAAATGCAACATGCAACAATTTCAAAGATTTTACTGAGTAATAGTTCATGAGGAAATCAGTCAGTTGAATTAAAATCATTAGGCCCTAATCTATGGATTTCATGACTGCGAATACAGATATGCCTCTGATGGTCAAAGTAAAAAAAAAAACGGGCCTCAATATGGGCCTCAGGATCCCGTCACAGAATCTCTGTACATTAAAATTTCCATCGATTTAAAATGAAATTAATTAAACTGTAGTTTATTTCTGCCCATACCATAACCCCACAACCACCATGGGGAACTCTGTTCACAACGTTGACATCAGCAAACCGCTCGCCTACACAACGGCATGCACGTGGTCTGCGGTTGTGAGGCCGGTTGGACATACTGCCCAATTCTCTAAAACAATGTTAGAGATGGCTTATGGTAGACAAATTAACATTCAATTCTCTGGCAACAGCTCTGGTGGACATTCCTGCAGTCAGCATGCCAATTGCATGCTCCCTCAAAACTTTAGACATCTGTGGCATTTTATTTTCCCCAGCACAAGGTGCACTTGTGTAATGATCATTCTGTTTAATCAGCTTCTCAACATGCCACCCCTGTCAGGTGAATGGATTATCTTGTCAAAGAAGAAATGCTCACTAACAGGGATGTAACAAATTTGTTCACAAAATTGAGAGAACCTTTGTGCGTATGGAACATTTCTGGGATCTTTTGTTTCAGCTCATAAAACATGGGACCAACACTTTACATTTTGTGTTTATGTTTTTGTTCAGTGTATTTACCTCCCTCACACATCCTCCTCTTTGAAATAACAGCTATATTTTTCAATAAAGTTGGTAATCTTTACCTGGAGCGGTGTTGTGGCTTACTTTGTATTCTGTGTTATGTTATGTTGTCTATCTGTCCCTATGGGAACCTGTTTCATAGAGAAAGTACTTGAACAAGTCAGTTCACGTTTTATTTATGCAGTTAGCAGCATAAGGAGGCTGAGGTGGAACTTGTGTAAGACACTGGTATTCCTGCTCCTCTCCAACAAGTCCACACACTTCACATACAGTTTGACATAAAAATACAGCCAATCTGTGTTTTTTACCAAATAAACCTCAGTTTAAATTATAACTGCTATACAGATCATTGGTAATGACATTCTCTAAGCATAGACAGAGTAGAATAGCTGTATTGATAGGGAGTGCATTGTATAATCTAATCTATTGTGTTAGCTTTTTGTCTGCCAGATACAGTACAGATCGTTAATCCCTGGTTTCTCCATGTTTCGGCAGGACAGAGCAGCTACGTCTGGTAAGACGAGTGGTGGGTGTGTGTGTCTATTTGTCAATAATTGCTGGTGCGCGATATCTAATATTAAAGAAGTCTCGAGGTATTGCTTGCCTGAGGTAGAATACCTCATAATAAGCTGTAGACCACATTATCTACCAAAAGAGTTCTCATCTATATTATTCGTAGCCGTCTATTTACAACCACAAACCGAATCTACCAGCGAGTGACATGTTCAACCACAGGACAATAAAACTCTAGACCACCTTTACTCCACACACTGAAATGCATACAAAACTCTCCCTCGCCTTCCATTTAGAAAATCTGACCATGATTCTATCCTCCTCATTCCTGCTTACAAGCAAAAACTAAAGCAGGAAGTACCAGTGACTCGCTGAATACGGAAGTGGTCAGATTTCACGGATGCTATGCTGCAGGACTGTTTTGCTAGCACAGACTGGAATATGTTCTGGGATTTAACCGGGATTCATCCAATGGCATTGAGGAGTATGCCACCTCAGTCACCTACAAACCTGACTCAGTTCTGTCAGGAGGAATGGGACAAAATTCACCCAACTTATTGTGGAAAGCTTGTGGAAGGCTACCCAAAATGTTTGACCCAAGTTAAACAATTTAAAGGGAATGCTACCAAATACTAATTGAGTGTATGTCAATTTCTGACCCACTGGGAATGTGATGAAAGAAATAAAAGCTGAAATAAATCATTCTCTCTACTATTATTCTGACAGTTCACATTCTTAAAATAAAGAGGTGATCCTAACTGACCTAAAACTGAATTTGTGAATTGTGAGTTTAAATGTATTTGGCTAAGGTGTATGTAAACTTCCGACTTCAACTGTATATCCTGTTTCCATTGATCATCCTTGATATGTTTCTACAACTTGATTGGAGTCCACCTGTGGTAAATTCAGTTGATTGGAAAGGCACACACCTGTCTGTATGAGGTCCCACAGTTGACAGTGCATGTCAGAGCAAAAACCAAGCCATGAGGTCGAAGGAATTGTCCGTAGAGCTCCAAGACAGGATTGTGTTGCGGCACAGATCTGGGGAAGGGTACCAAAACATTTCTGCAGCATTGAAGGTCCACAAGAACACAGTGGTCTCCATCATTCTTAAATGGAAGAAGTTTGGAAAAGCCAAGACTCTTCCTAGAGCTGGCCTCCCGGCCAAACTGAGCAATCGGGGGAGAAGGGCCTTGGTCAGGGATGTGACCAAGAACCCAATGGTCACTCTGACAGAGCTCTAGAGTTCCTCTGTGAAGATGGTAGAACCTTCCAGAAGGACAACCATCTCTGCAGCACTCCACCAATTAGGCCTTTATGGTAGAGTGGCCAGATGGAAGCCACTCCTCAGTAAAAGGCACATAGTCTGATGAAACCAAGATCAAACTCTTTGCCCTCAATGCCAAGCATCTGGCACCATACCTACGCTGAAGCATGGTGGTGGGAGCATCATGCTGTGGGGATGTTTTTCAGGGACAGGGAGACTAGTTAGGATCGAGGCAAAGATTAACGAAGTACAGAGATCCTTGATGAAAAACTGCTCCAGGGCGCTCAGGACCTCAGACTGGGGAGAAGGTTCACCTTCCAACAGGACAACGACCCTAAGCACACAGCCAAGACAACGCAGGAGTGACTTTGGGACAAGTCTCTGAATGCCCTTGAGTGGCCCAGTCAGAGCCCGGACTTGAACTCGATCAAACATCTCTGGAGAGACCTTAAAATACTGTAGCTGTGCAGCAACGCTCCCCATCCAACATGACAGAGCTTGAGAGGATCTGCAGAGAAGAATGGGAGAAACTCCCCAAACACAGGTGTGCCAAGCTCGTAGCGTCATACCCAAGAAGACTCGAGGATGTAATTGCTGTACTAAGTACTAAGTAAAGGGTCTGAAAACTTCAAAACCAGTTTTTGCTTTTGCTTTGTCATTATGAGGTATTGTGTGTAGATTGATGAGTAAAAAAAACATTTCAATCAATTCTAGAATAAGGCTGTGGAGGATCAGGGGAAACTATTTGAAGGACGACTAAACGTGTGGATGCATGGGTTATATAAAATATCTCTTTGGCTGTGTTTAGACATACACATGGCCTGTTGGTGGTGCTGCCAGGAGAGTGAAAAAAAAATCCCCTTTACAATATAGCATTGTATGCATCTATAAATGCATATGTGTACTGGCATACAGTTGAGCAGACAAGTTTTTAGGATTTTCACTCATGGAGAACATTATTTAGCCGGGTCTGGGAAAGACAAAATTGGCATTTTAGCAATGCTATGTCATTTACATTATAGCAGACATTAGCTGAATATTTTTCAATACCACACGCATGACAGAAATGAGTGGCTACTCTGACAGTGACAAACTGAGAGCAATAAAATCAAACTAGTCTTTAACGCAAACAATAGCCTAGGCCAATGAAGAGACACACATATATAATCCCTATAAATAATGGCTTGCGTGATGATGTGAGCTCTCTACTGCTCTCTCATCACGTTGAACCACCATCACGAGCTGGTATTAGTATCTACTGCCCTCTAGCGTCAGGTAGCACATTTTACATTGAGTGCACTAATAAGAAACCTAATTTCTCTCCCCTCACTTTCCTTTTCTCCAGGCTGCCACAGTACTGACAGAGATACAGTGCCTAGCAAAGTTATTCATCCCCCTTGGGGGTTTTCCTATTTTGTTGCATTACAATGTGTAATTTAAATTGATTTTAATTTGGATTTCATTTAATGGACATACACAAAATAGTCCAAATTGGTGAAGTGAACTGAAAAAAAGAACACGTTTAAAAAAAAAAGAAGGAAAAGTGGTGCGTGCATTGTATTCACCACCTTTACTATGAAGCCCCTAAATAAGATCTGCTGCAACCAATTACTTTCAAAAGTCACATAATTACTTAAATAAAGTCCACCTGTGTGTAATCTAAGTGTCACATGATCTGTCACATGATCTCAGTATATATGCACCTGTTCTGAAAGGCCCCAGAGTCTGCAACACCCCTAAGCAAGGGGCACCACCAAGCAAGCGACACCATGAAGACCAAGGAGCTCTCCAAACAGGTCAGGGACAAAGCTGTGGAGAAGTACAGATCAGGGTTGGGTTATAAAAAAATATCCCAAATGTTGAACATCCCACGGAGCACCATTAAATCCATTATAAAAAAATTGAAAGAATATGGCACCAAAACAAACCTGCCAAGAGAGGGCCACCCACCAAAACTCACAGACCAGGCAAGGAGGGCATTAATCAGAGAGGCAACAAAGAGACCACAGATAACCCTGAAGGACCTGCAAAGCTCCACAGCAGAGATTGGAGCATCTGTCCATAGGACCACTTTAAGCCGTACACACCACAGAGCTGGGCTTTACGGAAGAGTGGCCAGAAAAAAAAGCCATTGTTCGCCAAAAAGCATGTGGGAGACTCCCCAAACGTATGGAAGAAGGTACCCTGGTCAGATGAGACGACAGCTTTTTGGACATCAAGGAAAACGCTATGTCTGGCGCAACAAAATTGGAAAAATGTGAAGGGTGGTGAATACTTTCGCAAGCCACTGTACGATAGCTCTCACTTCACATTCAGCAAACGGCACCAGAAGCAGATAGAGTTTTAACAGCTGAAATGAGCGAGATCTGGGAGCTGCACCGACCGACACTAACAGGAATAATTGCAACCAGGTCTAAATGGAGAGGAAAGAATGAAATATCAGCCATTATTCACATAGGGCTGTTATTTGTCCACTCACTGACTAGCCAGCTGAGCTACGCATCGCGTCAACTTTGACAGATGTTTCAACTAACGACATTCCAACATGGCCAGCCCAGCACTTTGGTTGTTGTTCATTATTTTGTTCAGTTTGTGTGTGTGTGTGTAGCTTTTTGGCCATCAAGGAAAATGATGGATGGCTCTAAATACAGGGAAATTCTTGAGGGAAACCTGTTTCAGTCTTCCAGAGATTTGAGACTGGGACGGAGGTTCCCCTTCCTTCAGGACAATGACCCTAAGCATACTGCTAAAGCAACACTCAAGTGGTTTAAGTGGAAACATTTAAATGTCTTGGAATGGCCTAGTCAATGCCCAGACCTCAATCCAATTGAGAATCTGTGGTATGACTTAAAGATTGCTGTACACCAGCAGAACCCATCCAACTTGAAGGAGCTGGAGCAGTTTTGCCTTGAAGAATGGTAAATAATCCCAGTGGCTTGATGTGCAAAGCTTATAGAGACATACCCCAAGAGACTTGCAACTGTAATTGCTGCAAAAGGTGTCTCTACAAATTATTGACTTTGGGGTGGGTGAATAGTAATGCACCCTCAAGTTTTATTTTTTTTTGTCATATTTCTTATTTGTTCCACAATAGAAAATATTTTGCATCTTCAAAGTGGGAGGCATGTTGTGTAAATCAAATGATACAAACCCCTCAAATATCCATGTTAATTCCAGGTTGTAAGGCAACAAAATAGGAAAACTGCCAAGGGGGGTGAATACTTCGCAAGACACTGTAAGAACGTCATAGTGTGTGAAAATAGGATATGCACATAATTAGTACTATTGGATAGGAAACACTGAAGTTTCTAAGAGTGTTAAAATATTGTCTGTGAGTATAACAGAACTGATATAGCAGGCGAAAACCCAAGGAATTTCTGTCCTGGAAAAAGTGTTTTTGACACATTGCCTCATTTTGAACCCCTCCCTATTGAAAACAGCCATATATGGGAGTAAGATTGCAGTACCTATTGTTTCCACTGGATGTCAACAGTCTCTAGACAGTGTTTGGTGATGTTAGGTTGCTCTGGATGGTAATAGAAGAAGAATTTCGAAATAGTCATCGGATGTAAACAGAAGAGGAGGCGCGTTCACGGGCTCGCGCGCACTGTGTTTTTTTCCTTTCCTATCGTCCAGTTTATAATCCGGTTGAAATATTATAGTAAATATACATAAAAGTGTTCCTAAGAATACATTATCAATGATGTTTGGTTGTTCTTGGACAAGAGTACAGTGAGGGAAAAAAGTATTTGATCCCCTGCTGATTTTGTACGTTTGCCCACTGACAAAGAAATGATCAGTCTATAATTTTAATGGCAGGTGTATTTGAACAGTGAGAGACAGAATAACAACAAAACAATCCAGAAAAACGCATGTGAAAAATGTTATAAATTGATTTGCATTTTAATGAGGGAAATAAGTATTTGAACCCCTCTCAATCAGAAAGATTTCTGGCTCCCAGGTGTCTTTTATACAGGTAACGAGCTGAGATTAGGAGCACACTCTTAAAGGGAGTGCTCCTAATCTCAGTTTGTTACCTGTATAAAAGACACCTGTCCACAGAAGCAATCAATCAATCAGATTCCAAACTCTCCACCATGGCCAAGACCAAAGAGCTCTCCAAGGATGTCAGGGACAAGATTGTAGACCTACACAAGGCTGGAATGGGCTACAAGACCATCGCCAAGCATCTTGGTGAGAAGGTGACAACAGTTGGTGCGATTATTCGCAAATGGAAGAAACACAAAACAACTGTCAATCTCCCTCGGCCTGGGGCTCCATGCAAGATCTCACCTCATGGAGTTGCAATGATCATGAGAATGGTGAGGAATCGGCCCAGAACAACACGGGAGGATCTTGTCAATGATCTCAAGGCAGCTGGGACCATAGTCACCAAGAAAACAATTGGTAACACACTACGCTGTGAAGGACTGAAATCCTGCAGCGCCCGCAAAGTCCCCCTGCTCAAGAAAGCACATATACATGCCCGTCTGAAGTTTGCCAATGAACATCTGAATGATTCAGAGGACAACTGGGTGAAAGTGTTGTGGTCAGATGGACCAAAATGGAGCTCTTTGGCATCAACTCAACTCGCTGTGTTTGGAGGAGGAGGAATGCTGCCTATGACCCAAAGAACACCATCCCCACCGTCAAACATGGAGGTGGAAACATTATGCTTTGGGGGTGTTTTTCTGCTAAGGGGACAGGACAACTTCACCGCATCAAAGGGACGATGGANAGTCATGTTTTGCAGAGGGGTCAAATACTTATTTCCCTCATTAAAATGCAAATCAATTTATAACATTTTTCACATGCGTTTTCTGGATTTTTTTGTTGTTATTCTGTCTCTCACTGTTCAAATAAACCTACCATTAAAATTATAGACTGATCATTCCTTTGTCAGTGGGCAAACGTACAAAATCAGCAGGGGATCAAATACTTTTTTCCCTCACTGTATAGGTATAGGTTGAACGAGTTCTCTTCACGGTTCAATGGGCGAGTGGACGCTGTATTTTATGAACATAACGCGCCAACCAAACGGAGATTTATGGATATAATAAATTACTTTTTCTAACAAAAGAACCATTGGATGTCTTCGTTGGACACTTGGGAAGCCCTCAGCTAGCGCCCCACCACTCCATAAGTAGTTAAAACAAGTAATGATACAGTCAAAAGGTACAGTAGGTGCTTGCATACAGTTACACATCCTGCGTGGCTTTGGTACCAGTTCCGATTGATATTTTCGCTTATAAATCATTTTGTGGACAAAGTAGATAAAAATGGATGTCCCTGGTTCCCATATGGACACAGCAGTATATTTTCTGAGCCTGTATGACGGATATGAAATCTGAAACCACTTGAACCTCCTAGCATTTAATTTGCTCTTCCGACTGTCCATCAACTCCTGACTGAACCCTTTGTCACAGCCACTGACAAAGGACATGCCTGCAATCATTACACCGTAGAGCAGCAGGAGAGAGTGGTTTTATCATGGTAGCACATTCAGACAGGGGCGCAACTTTGGTTTTAGTGAGGGGGACATAACCTGGAGGGAAGTCTGGGGGTCCTCCCTCAGAATCGACTGGTTTAAATTTTTAAACGTGTATGTTTACATATGTAGACACACCCTATGTGTTTATTAAAATTAACTATATGTACTGACCTTTTTCTGATGCTTTAAGCATGCTGTTTGATTAAATAATTCAGACACACAAATGACTCGAGGGAGCCAGAGATCAAGATATCTTAATCAGAAGAAAAACACCCTCTTTCTCCGGCTGATGCTGACCTTCGCAGATTCTGCCGTTAAGCTCCTGAAGTTGCTGGTAATAGGCTACACCAGCGATCTGCAACCTTTTACATTTGGAGCGACAATTTATCTTACCATTTCTACCAATCTGCGTACCAGTCATGATTTTCATATGCACATTTTAGTGGAATAGTTACATGTCATTTATAATAGTCTTTGTATCTCAAAATAATTGTCTGTGGTTAATCTACATAATCTACATAATCTACGTAATATACATGGTTAATCTACATACATTGCAGCCTGCAGGCTGCAATCCTGATAAAAATACATATCCTATGAGGGATGGATGTGGAGGTAATATCTGTTTACCTGTCCTTGTTCTGTATATCTTATTTTGTACTATTTATTTTGTACCTATAACTCTGGGTATTTTCTGTATCTGTCTGCTTTTTTATGTTTATATAATAATTGCATACTTGTCTTTTCTACAAAGTACCTATACACCATTCTTGTGTGTGTTCAAGAAAAAATATTTGAGCAAAATACATATCCTATAAATTACATTGGCTACACATGTTCTGTCTGCAACAAACTTGAAACATTGTATCAACTATCAACTGGGTTGCCCAGAAACTTGTGCTTGCAAACTTGAAACATTGTATAAAATATTCTGGGCCCTCAGAGTTTCCCGCGCCAGTGAGTTCGGGACAGACACAGCTGTAGGCTATTTGTGCAAGGGACAAGAAGTAATCTGGTATTTAATGATGCTTTCACTGGATCAGAGCATTTTTGACCCTGCTGAGACCACTGTCACAATCTGATCCTGCTCACGAGGCATGGCAAATAATTACCAATTAATATAATTATCTAAGAATGAAATCAATGGTTCAATAATTGAAATGACCATTATTCTCAGATCTCAGACTGAAGCCTACCCATCAATTGAAGATGGAACTTTGTATCTATTCACTGATTGTTTTAATATACTGCAAAATTAACCTGTGCTCCATAGCCTGGTCTTCCTTGGCTGTCTGACCCTGCTGGGACACCTGTCACCATCCGATCCTGCTAAAACATGATGAGCATAGTGTTGTGTACTGACTGTGCAGCATGACAGTGAAGCCTGTGGAGCTATTTATACCGTGTCCGTGTGAAAAGTAGGGAATTACCTAGGGAAACTGACAGATTAAAAATGTTACATTGCTATACTGACTCTAATAAAAACGTACATTGCCCTGTTGAAAAATGTCAGAATATCGGTCTTCAATCATTTGGCTGCTGGTTTCAGCTGTCGTGTCTTTGGCATCATTAAATTGAAGACTTATTTTATCAAATCAATTCTCTGTAATTGTTATTACGTGACTACTAATCACGTAAATGTAATTAACTAGGAAGTTGGGGCACCAACAGATTACAAAGTTTATATAATTATAATTTTCCTAATATAACTTTTCAGATATTTTAATATCTGATCAATTAGTCTTCTCATTAATGAATTATTCTTTACCTCACGTTAGTCTCAATCCGAATGTCGTAAATTGTTGGTTATCTGCATGAACCCAGTCTTCACTATGAATCAGCTATACACCAATTGTCTTAAATCACTCATTTATTAACTAACTAAATAATCACAGAAATGCACGAAAAACAGTAAACAAAACAAAGTAGATATGGTTACAAGGAAATGATAGGGGATGTTTCCATAGTGGGTTTAGCCGGTATGACGGCTTGGTGGACAAAGGGAAGTGGGTGTGGATTGAGAAAGGCGGGAATTACACAAATGAGTCACTACACAGTTGATAATTATATTCATTGAAATGCTAATCCTTTGCACATGAACGCTCACTCATTCGGGAACAATTGCAATCAATATATATTTACGCTCAGTGTGTCGTTGGGATCGTCCGTCTTTCTGTTGGAAAGTTCATCCGCCTCTCTCTCTCTCTTCCAATAAGTCTTTCGTGGTTAGAATGGGTACTTCAGAGTACCATTAAGAAATGTTCTTAGAATAGATGTTTCGGTGGTTCTCGCATTCAGGTGGACATAATTTCTAGCTGCAGACTATTAACTATGTATTTAAGAGTTGCTCTTATTCTGTCGGATCGATAGTCTCAGAGTTTAACCACGTGGTATGGTTAAGAATTCAAAAACCATTTGTGGTCTCTACTCAAACCCTAGTTCCCTCTGTGATAGAGGTACTCATCTCAAATCAACCCTTAGCCCTCTCGGTAATCGAGGTAGGCCTGGTCTCAAATCAACCCTTAGCCCTCTCGCTGATTGAGGTAAGCTTGGTCTCAAATCAACCCTTAGCCCTCTCGCTGATCGAGGTAAGCTTGGTCTGAAGATGATTCCTTCAGGTGGGGGTTATATTCGTAACAGTAGAAAAGGGCCGTCTCATGACGCCAGATCACTGTCTGTGCTCATGGGGCGGGCCTATGCCTTAGTGAAACTTTAAAGGGAATTACAATTCTCTCACGTTAACATCATTACATAGCGTCACATTTCACAAATAGTTTCATCGTAACTCATTAATTTTATACAACAATTAGATGCCAGTCTCACAACTGAGACTCTTGTATAAACATGGTTATGGTAATGTGGCTGTATTGTCTCTCCTGAGTTTCACAAACATTAAACGAATTGGACCGGTCGTAGCTGGATTCTTCACCGACCGTGTATACATTCTACAGAACGTGGATATTGTTAATTTCTCAAGTTCTGTGATGTGGCAGAAATTCATTTGTTCTCTCTATGTGTCTCTCTCTGCTTGGCCATGAGGGAGTATTTCCCCCCGGAATTTACGACGTGCGATTAGAGAACCTGGGTGTAAGGGAGGGGGATGGAGGGAGAGAGATGGGAGAGAGAGGGGGATGGTGCTCTCTATCCCTGAAGAGGGCCAACATCATGACACAGCATTTGATTCCGGTCTAGTATGATTGAGGCAAAAATAATTAAAATAATCTTATACCTGAAGTTAGTGAGCTAGCTAGCTAATGTTAGCCAACTTTTGGATAGCTCCTATGGTAGCTACAAAAACTAGCAAAGTACATTTACTTCTGTTAAAACAAAAGACAAAACAAAAGCTACATGCCCTCACCTATCCCCTGTGAAAGTTGCGCCCCTGCATTCAGAGATCGATTTATAGCCATTCATCTAAAAACACTTTGTCATAGTCGGACAAGATTAATATGAGATGAAGGGTGCGTTCCTAACAAGTTGAAGAAGCTAAGCTAGAACTGAGACTAGTTGTTGTTTATGGCCCTCTCATGATAAATTACTTTTGGGGATTAAGTAGATTACATTTTCGATTACATTTAGTTACATTTAACTGGTTAACAGTTTTGACAGCCCACTCCCTCACCCTTCCCTCACACACACTTATTTTCATATACTAGGTGCAACAGCTAATGAGGATCCTAATAAAATACCCCAAATAATTTAATGATTTAAATTGCCCGCTTAATTTTTAACAATGTGATATTCTGCATGAATTAAATAATTAATTAGCGTAGTGGTTATAAGTATTTAGGCATACAGTGCCTTTGGAAAGTATTCAGACCCCTTGACTTTTTACACATTTTGTTAGGTTACAGCTTTATTCTAATATGTATTAAATAATTTCCCCCCTCATCAATCTACACACAATACCCCATAATCACAAAGTAAAAAAAATATTTAAGATTTATTTGCAAATTTATAATAAAAAAAAACTGAAATATCACGTTTACATAAGTATTCAGACCCTTTACTCAGTACTTTGTTGAAGCACCTTTTGCAGCGATTAAAGCCTCATGTCTTCTTGGGTTTGACGCTACAAGCTTGGTACATTTGTATTTGGGGAGTTTCTTCCATTCTTTTCTGCAGATCCTCTCAAGCTCTGTCAGGTTGGATGGGGAGTGTCACTGCACAGCTATTTCGGGTCTCTCCAGAGATGTTAGATCGGGTTCAAGTCCGGGCTCTGGCTGGGCCACTCAAGGACATTCATGGACTTGTCCCCGAAGCCACTCCTGCATTGTCTTGGCTGTGTGCTTAGGGTCGTTGTCCTGTTCGCCCCAGTCTTCAGTCTTGAGCGCTCTGGAGCAGGTTTTCATCAAGGATCTCTCAAATCAAATCAAATTGTATTGGTCACATACAAGTGTTTAGCAGATGTTATTGTGGGTGTAGCGTAATGCTTATGTATTCTAGCTCCGACAGTGCAGTACTTTGTTCCATTCGTCTTTGCTTCGATTCTGACTAGACACCCAGTCCCTGCCGCCAAAAAAAAGATTCCCACAGCATAATGCATCCACCACCGTGCTTCACCATAGGGATGGTGCCAGGTTTCCTCCAGAAGTGACGCTTGGCATTCAGGCCAAAGAGTTCAATCTTAGTTTAATCAGACCAGAGAATCTTGTTTTTCATGGTCTGAGAGTCTTTAGGTGCCTTTTGGCAAACTCCATGCGGTCTGTCATGTGCATTTTACTGAGGAGTGGCTTCTTTCTGGCCACTCTACCATAAAGGCCTGATTGGTGGAATACTGCGGAGATGGTTTTCCTTATGGAAGGTTCTCCCATCTCCACAGAGGTTCTCTAGAGCTCTGTCAGAGTGACCATCAGGTTCTTTGTCACCTCCCTGACCAAGGCCCTTCTCCCCCGACTGCTCAGTTTGGCCAGGCGGACTGACTTGCCTAGTTAAATAAAGGTTTGATTTAAAAAACCCGTAACTGTTAGGACACATGAGCTGTCCTAAATATCTGTTGACAAGGTGTGACTTTTATGACTAAAGAAGCTTCATGCATAGCTTTTATTTTTACCCATAAGAGTAGGAGTAAAATGTTTCTATGCTCAGCACGTATGACCAATTGTCTACTCTGAGACGCTTTGTCGATGCGGGCCCAGCTTTCAGACTCTCAAGGGTCTGATCCGTGAGATGTCTGCCATCCCTACCAGTGGAGGCTCTTCAGAGGAGGAAGGGGAGGACCATCATCCTCAGGGAATTTCATAAAAATAAAAATAATAAAATGTTAATAAAAGTTATCCTTTTTAGATATAACCATGCTAAATATATTCACGTCACCAAATAATTTATAAAAACACACTGTTTTGCAACAAAGGTCTACAGTAGCCTAAGCAGCACTCTGTAGGGTAGCACCATGGTGTAGCCGGAGGACAGCTAGCTTCAGTCCTCCTCTTGGTACATTGACTTCAAAACAAAACCTAGGAGGCTCATGGTTCTCACCCCCTTCCATAGATTTACACAGTAATTATGGCAACTTCCGGTGGACGTCCTTCAACCTTCAATCAGAGCTCTGATATGCACAGTATATGTCATTTGGCTGTATGTATGTTTAGATATAGGCCTATTGTAAATGTGTATTATTGTTGCGTCACCATCTTTATTGTAAAAAGACATAGAAGTACAAACATA
>QNTS01002381.1:166352-201330 GCA_003317085.1 Hucho hucho
TAACTTTAAGATAAGTATTATTTTGACAGAAGTAATGAACTGTCTATTGATCAGCACAGCAATTGATTAAACAGAGCCATGTTTGAAACACAAGTGGTTCTGAGCTTATGTCAATACTTCACAGGTAAGCTAACAATTACAGAATTCAGGAATTCAGGCAGGATCTATCTATCTGGGGTGGGGCCAAGGGTAGGGCATCAGGACCATGTTTGAAACAAGTGTTTCTGAGCTAATGTCAATATTACACAGGTAAGCTAACAGTTACAGAATTATGGAATGCAGACAGGCTCTATCTATCTGGGGTGGGACCAAAGTCATGGCTAGGGTGTACAATAACACTTTACGCACACATTTATAATTCTAACAGCTTTTTTGTTGGTAGAGTATTTGTCTTAAAATATTGTTCAATTTAGTTTTGGTAAGAAGGTAAGGTAAGGTAAGAAAAATGAGTGTTTTGTTTGTAAATGTCACATGTGGATGACGCTGGAGAGACAAATCAGGTAAGGGGAGTAAACATTTAATAAATAACTGACATAACACGAGACAGGAACAGCGTCACTAAACAAAAACTAAAGACAAAAAACAATCAATGCAGCAGCGGGGAACAGAGTTGGGGAACTGACAAATATAGGGGAGGAAATGAACAGGTGATGTGAGTCCAGGTGAGTCCAATAACGCTGATGCGAGTGACGAGGGAGGGCAGGTGTGAGTGATGAATGGCAGGAGCGTGTGATGCAGGGTAATCTGGTGCCTCAAGCGCCAGGGGAAGGGAAGATCGGGAACAGACGCGACAGTACCCCTCCCTCTTGGGACGCCACCCGGCGTCCCACCTGGGCAAACCGGCCGAGACATGGGCGCTGGGCAAGCTGGTTTGGCCGTGAGAGCCTGGCGAGCCGGCAGAGGCATGAAAGCCTCACGATCCGGCAGAGGCAAGACGCCTGTCGATCCCGCTGCAGAAGGGGAGCCCGATGATTCAGCAGAGCGTGACGTGGGATGGGAAGCCGCCGAGCCAAGGAAACCTCTCGAGCCAGCCAGGGCGTTGAAGCCCGACGGGCTGGCTTAGGCACCCCCGGTTCCATCGGCGGCGGTATCCACCCCGACGTCAACAACAAAACAAAAAACAAACAAAAACTCCTTTACCGGCTGGGTGAACGAGAACTGGCGATCCAGCTGAGGCCTGACGTGGGATGCACTCCATCCGAGCCAACCGGGGCAAGGAAACCTCTCGTGCCAGCTAGGGCGTGAAAGCCTGACGAGCTGGCTAGGCATCCCCGGTTCCATCGGTGGCGACCCAGAGCCGCTGCCACCATTCCAACTGGAACGCCAGTACTCCCCGATACTTCGTATGTATGGCTGCTGCATTCTGTCACATGTGGATGATGCTGGAGAGACGAAGCAGGTACGGGGAGTAAGCATTTAATAAATAACTGACATAACACGAGACAGGAACAGCGTCACTAAACAAAAACTATAGACACAAAATAATCAATGCAGCAGCGGGGAACAGAGCTGGGGAACTGACAAATATAGGGGAGGAAATAACAGGTGATAAGTGAGTCCAGGTGAGTCCAATAACGCTGATGCGAGTGACGAGGGAGGGCAGGTGTGAGTGATGAATGGCAGGAGCGTGTGATGCAGGGTAATCTGGTGCCCTCAAGCGCCAGGGGAAGGGAGGAGCAGGAACAGACGTGACAGTAAATGTACATTTGTGAATATCACATTTGGCCAAAATAATAATGACATTAATTACATACAATTGTTTTCAATTGTTTTCATTGTAGGTACTGTAAAGAATCCAATCAGTACATCTCTCCATGATAGGGTAACATCTTCATAAATATGATCAATTATAAATCTACTGATGTCTTGCCACAGATTCTTTACATGAATACAATGCCACTGTTTCTGGGTCACCATTACAAAATGTACAATTGAGTTTGTCTTTTTCTTAGGGCCAGGCCCCTGTTTTCTCAAATTCCGCCTGAATGATATGCATATAATTGGTACCATTGGAAAGAAATGTTAAAATAATGTAGGAGAATATAACACAATAGATATGGTAGGAGAAAATCCTAAGAAAAACCACCCCAGATTTTTTTTTTTGAGAGAGACCATCCTCTTACAATGGCAAGTATAAGGTCATACTGAAAATAGCTCTCAGGATGCAATTCCTATAGCTTCCACAGGGTGTGAGCAGTCTATGTTCAAGGTTTCAGGCTTGTAATTTCCAAAACGAATAAGAAATATCAGTTTTAGTACAAGGACACAGTTTTGGAAATTTGTGTTTGCGCTGTCTGTTTCCTATTGAACATACTTCTTTCTGTAAGAAATATTAGAATTTGACTACATTTTAGGGTATCTGAGGAGTGAATAGAAACGTATTTTGACTTGTTGAAACAAAGTTTAGGGGTACATTTTCGGATTTCTTTCTCTGCATGCTGAACGAGTGGATTACTCAAATCGATGGCGCCAACTAAACAGACTTTTTGGGATATAAAGAACGATTTTATCAAACAAAACGACACTACATGTTATACTTGGGACCCTTTGGATGAGAAATCAGAGGAAGATTTTCAAAAAGTAAGTGAATAATTAATCGCTATTTGTGAATTTATGAAACCTGTACCGGTGGAAAAATATTTTGATGTGGGGCGCCATCCTCAAACAATCGCATGGCATGTTTTTGCTGTAATAGCTACTGTAAATCAGACAGTGCAGTTAGATTAACAACCGATATAAGACACTTATATGTATCTAAATGTTTAATATCCATAATCTTTATGATTATTTATTTTAATTGCGCGCCCTCCAGCTTCACCGGAAGTTGTCCGACTAGCCCTAAAAGGTTTTTTAAACTTGGTGGTTGGCAGGATAATATTTAGGAATCATTTTAAAATAAACTTCCTTAATTTAGTTAATAAGTAGGTATGTGTGAGGCAACATCCAAACTTTTTCCAACAGATAGTATCAATAAAATGATTCCAATAAGGCATGACATGAGGTATAGATACAACATCTTGTTAAAACAAGGCACCTAGCTCTATTATTGTTGTGCGGACCAAAATAAAAATACATCTTTCCTACTGATGAGTCAACAGGGATAATCGAAGCTAAGTTCTGAGGGTCATGTCTTGACACGATCTTGAATAATAAGCAACCCCTGAGGGAATGTCATCTAAAATGATTGCAAATTATTTAGGTGTTACAGGGATCTTATAAAGTGATAAGAATTCCTCATAATTAAATAAAATAACCTCTGCATTTACAAGTTGGCTCACCAATACGATATTATTTTGTAACCAATATTCTAAAAACAAATATTTATTTTTCATACAATATGCCCCGATTATATTTGTGTGGAGAGAAATTATGCTTATAAATTAACTTCTTAGGGATGAGCACACGAGGTGACCGTTTTAGAGAGCCTGGCGTGCCCAAAGTAAAATGCCTCCCATTCAGGCCCAGAAAATAGGATATGCACACTCTGACACTCTGAATTTTCCAAAACTGTTAACCATTTGTCTGTGAGTAAAACAGAACGGATATGGCAGGCGAAACCCGAGGAATTTCTGTCCTGGAAAAAGTGGTTTTCACAGAGTGCCTCATTTGGAACCCCTCCCTCATGAAAATGCCCTTATAAGGGCATATGAATGCAGTACCGATCGCTTCCTCTGGATGTCAACAGTCTCGAGAAAGTGTTTTGATTCTGTTCAGATGAAATACTCGTCTCTTCTTCTCCTTTAGTCCTTCAGAGGGAAACCTTCAGATATCGTCACCTGCGCGCGAGAGCGGTTCGCGCGTGACACAAAAAAAGGCAGAAATCTCGAGTCAAATATAAGGCCAACTAAATAATATCATTTATATGCATTTTCACAAGGATTCCTATGTAAATTTTGATACAAACTATGTTCTTGGACAAGTTTATAGGTTTAATTTGAACGAGTTCTAGTCACGTTTCAATGGAGTAGTGGACGCTGTAGTTTCTGATTATGACGCGCGAACCAAATGGAGATTTATGGATAAAATACTTGACTTTTTCTAACAAAAGAACCATGGATTGTCTTCGTTGGACACTTAGAAAGATCTCAGCAGAAGTTCTTCAACAGGTAATTGATTTGTTTTCGCTGTGAAATGTGTTTTCTGTGAACCGTGGAGGCTTATGAAATTATGGTAATGAAAAAATATGTTAGGTTCTACCCTCAAACATTTAAATGTTGTGCTTTCGCTGTAAAGCCTTTTTGAAATCTGACAACGCTGTGATATTGCCAAGAAACTGAGCTTTTGATGAGTATGGAACACTTGTATATTGGTGGATGTTTAATAATTCAACTTTTGGATTTTCAATTTGGCGCCTCACATTTCACCGGGTAGTGTCGGGAGTGGGGCGCTAGCGCCCCAGCAATCCCCAAGAGTTAAGGACAATGACAAGAAAACCTTACGATGAAAAGCAGAGAGTTTCACTGGAACTTTGCCAATATTACAATTGCAAACCAACATGAAGTTAAGGCCACCAAAAGTAGAGAAGACCTAATGAGGAATAACGTTCCACATAGAAGTGGGTCTTCTTGGCAATTGTTTTATCCAATTGACCTTAAAGTATTATTTAAGGTTGAAAAGTCCAGACACCATACTCATAAGCGTTCGTTACAACAATCTTACACATATAAAGGTTACAGTTTCTCCACAGAAAGTTTTCCTGTCAAGACGTAAAGATAGAGCAGAATATGTTAGTCTATAGATACCCTCAGCCTTGGTTATTTGGACTCTTCCTTTTAAAGATAGGTCCCGCTGTAGCCATTGGTTTAGCTTCTTCTGTTTTTAAAAATAACAGGGTTAAAATGTAGGAAGCCTCTAGATGTTTGATCCTTAGTAATGGTTATGCATAAATATGTAAGTTATTCTTTCACTGGAATACCATAATATGAGGTTGTCACCTGTACTTGACTTGGACTGAAAAAGGTGCCGGTACTGTTTACATTTAGGTGCAGGTGCTCCACAATAGTTTGGAGTTTGCATTTATTAATTTTAAGACATGGATTAGATGTTTTGGAAAAGGATTCTATCACATTGATCGACTAGCGTCTTTCAGAAAAAGTGTAGTATCGTCAGCCAGCTGGCTTATACTAATTTCTTTACCAGCTTGTAGAGGACTATTATTAATAGAATTTGTAAGAAGTTGGGTGACTAATAAAAACAGATACCGTGAGATGGGACAACCTCGCATAGTTCCTTTCTTTAACTCAAATCTAGGTGAGGTGCCCTGTTTCAGTTTGATAGAGCTGTTACCATTCATATAGTGAGTTTAAATACAGGCCATGGCATTAGTTTTGTGAAATGTTTCATCCTCTCAGCAGTTCCGAAGTGCAGGCGTCACCATATCCCAGGGTTGATAATCTGTCTCAATTATCTGATTGGCTTCTATCCATATGGAGCAGTTTAAGCCCAGTAAAATGCCCCTTCACCTCGTGTGATTATGTGCATTTTTAACAAGTTTACTTTATGACACAAAAATGCTTTTATTCTTGTTAACTTCTTAGGGAGCAGCTCCCGAGGTGATGGTTTTGGAGAGCCTGGCGTGCCCAAAGTAAAATGCCTCCCACTCAGGCCCAGAAAATAGGATATGCACATATTTAGTACCATTGTATAGGAAACACTCTGAAGTTTCTAAGAGTGTTAAAAGTTTGTCTGTGAGTATAACAGAACGGATATGGCAGGCAAAAACCCGAGGAATTTCTGTCCTGGAATAAGTGATTTTGACACATTGCCTCATTTTGAACCCCTCCCTTATGAAAATGCCCATATAAGGGAGTATGAATGCAGTACCTATTGCTTCCTCTGGATGTCAACAGTCTCGAGACACTGTTTTGATTCTATTTAGTTGCTTTAGATGGCAGAAGAAGAAGAATTAGGAAGTGGTCACACAGAAATCAACAGAAGAGAATGCGCGTTCCCGGCTTGCGCGCTCTGTGGTTTTTTCCTTTCCTATCGCCCAGTTTATATTCCGGTTGAAATATTATACTGAATATACATTAAAGTGTTCTTAAGGATACATTATCAATGATGTTTGATTGTTCTTGGACAAGTTTATAGGTATAGGTTGAACGAGTTCTCTTCACGTTTCAATGGGCGAGTGGACGCTGTATTTTCTTATCATAACGCGCCAACCAAACGGAGATTTATGGATATAATACATGACTTTTTCTAACAAAAGAACCATGGATTGTCTTCGTTGGACACTTGGGAAGCCCTCAGTTAAGAAGTTAACTTACAGTCTATTTTTTTAATCTTCAGCCCAAAATGACAGACCATAAGTGGTTGGTTCTACTGAGGTCAAGCCACATATACTGTATACTGTGCACTAGCCTAGTGTAGTAGATGTAAAATATTACTATGAAATCTATCTACACAAATCTATTAACCTCTTAGGGAGCGGCAGCCGAGGTGTCGGTTTTGGAGAGTCTGGCGTGCCCAAAGTAAAATACCTGCCACTCAGGCCCAGAAACAAGGATTTGCACATAATTAGTACTATTGGATAGGAAACACTCTGAAGTTTCCACGTTAAAATAATGTCTGTGAGTATAACAGAACTGATATAGCAGGTGAAAACCCGAGGAAAATCCATCCGGATTTGCAGTTTTCTTTTTAGATGACCTTTTTCTCCTGGCTGCCTATGGGATTTAATGTTATCTAGGACTCAGACTGCAGTACCTATGGCTTCCACTGGATGTTCACAGTCTTTAGACAGGGTTTCAAGACGTTAGGTTGAATTAGAAGCGAATAGAAGAAGAATTTAGAAGTGGACCCAGGAACTCAATAGAATGACATGCGCGTTCACGGTCTCGCGCGCTCTTAGTTTTTTTCCTTTCCTATCGTTCAGGTTATCATCCGGTTTAAATATTATAGTAAATATACATAAAAGTGTACCGAAGGATACATTATAAATGATGTTTGATTTGTTTGGACAAAGCTGATAGGTATAGTTTGAACGCATACTATTCACGGTTCAATGGGCGACTCGACGGTGGATTTTCTGAACATAACGCGCCCCTCTGTCTCTGTATGTGTAGCCTATCTATCTGGTGCTGTCTAGTCTAAAAGAATATGACCTTATTGTCACCCGTAGCATTGAATGCAAGGGAAGCCAGCGAGCATTTGGCCTCCTTTGATACAACAGTATTAAATAATAGTGTTGAGCTAAACTGAGTGAGCTCAACTGTGAATGGTCCTGGCACACAAAAAAAAAAAAAAAAACTGTCAAGGGAAGCCAGTTAGGATTTGACTTCACACCAATCAGATCACATCAAAAGCCAAACGTCATTGACAGAAAAAACGTTAATTGCTGCACGTAGTTGCTGCACGTAGTTGTCCTCCGGTGGCTAGCTAGGTAAAATGACCCCTTTTCTAAGTTAGCCATGGATGGAGATGGGGATTTGGACTTGTGGTTTTACTTAATACTCTGTAGTGGCCAATGATTATAACGGCGATTCTGATCCAACCATAAAGTCATACATCGTGCCCCTGGCCTGAGAGGCTTGAAGTTCTATATGTAGCTAGATGTAGGCTAGTAAGCTAATGTGACATAGCTGGCTCATCGTTGCCCATGAAAGGAATTTAGGCTAGAGAGCAAGCATTTTAGCCAGGTGGCCTAAGACAACAAAAAATAAAGGTGTGTACTGTATGACAGTTCTAGACGTTTCGGCAAAATGAAAGCGAGGAGGATGGCATTGTCGTTTGTCTACAAGTAGGGTGAGTCAACATATTTTTCTACTTGCACACACACACAGAAATCAGTACCATGAACAGCCAAATCATATTTAGCTTACGTTGATTGAACTAAATTGTTTCTGGTATCTTTTAGTTGTACCTGCATTAGACTAAGCAGAGGTGATTTGATGAAGTTCAACTGTTGAAGTTGAAATAGTGCTGGAATAGTGAAGACAATAGTTGTTAAGTAGTCCGAAATGTCGGAAACATTAACTTGATTGACCATGCTGTAGCTCATGTAACTGTTTGTTACATTCAATATGCTTTGTGTACTTCACTGGACTTCTCCGGTTTTGTGATGAAACAAAGGAGTGGTAGAATTTATTCTTATTGTCTCAGCCTTAGGCCTATATACTGGATGATGGTGGCAAGGAATATGAACTACCAGGTTATAGAGCAACCAACACAATTATCACAACACATAGGTTGTAATATGGCTTTTCTTCCCTGACTTGGCTTCCCTAGTGATTTTCTCAACGCACCACTACTGGAGCTGAACACTGAAGTTCCCCCTGCAAAAAGCTAGCCCTCTCTCCAGTACCCAGCATGGAGAACATCAACTATCGGATCAGACACCAGCGTGAAACCTACTTCAGGCCACACCAGTTAAGCCCATCCTACCCCAGGCAACACCACTCTAACCCATCATACCCCAGGCAACATCACTCTAACCCAACCTACCCCAGGAAACACCACTCTATCCCAACCTACTCCAGACAACACCACTCTATCCCAACCTACTCCAGACAACACCACTCTAGCCCAACCTACTTCAGGCAACACCACTCTAGCCCAACCTACTTCAGGCAACACCACTCTAACCCAACCCACTCCAGGCAACACTACTCTAGCCCAACCTACTTCAGGCAACACCACTCTAACCCAACCTACTTCAGGCAACACCACTCTAGCCCAATCTACCCCAGGCCACACCACTCTAGCCCAATCTACCCCAGGCCACACCACTCTAGCCCAACTTACCCCAGGTAAAACCACTCTTGTCCAATCTACACCAGGTAACACCTCTATAAACCAACCTACCCCAGGTAACAACACTCTAACTCAACCTACTTCAGGCAACACCACTCTAACCCAACCTACTTCAGGCAACACCACTCTAGCCCATCCTACTTCAGGCAACACCACTCTAGCCCAACCTATCCCAGGTAACAACACTCTAACCCAACCTACTTCAGCCACAATAACTCAGGTTCACCCATGGTAAGAAGGTATGACTTGCCCATCTTGGCACCATTAGATATGTGTTGGTCTTGGTTTTGGATCCTGTACAAAAAAAAGATTAATTCTACTGGTTGACAAAACTTACTGACTGTGGATATTCTGCCTATAGTTGACATTTAGTTAAATCAGTTAAAACAGTCCTTTAAACAGTCCTATACTGGAATAAAGACAGGAATGCATTGAGATACATTTAAAATGTACATTTATTGATGAACATGTTAAAATGTACATGTATTCATATTGTGTAGCGGAGAGTATATTTGATACATGTACAATAACATCACTTAATATTTATTCTTGGCACATACAATATGACTATATAACATAATTATTTTTACTCAAGATTTACTCAAACAAAAATGTACATTCAGATTTCAATATAGGAAGCTCAAAGTAAAACTGAAAAGAATCTCTCTCTTATGTATTACAGGTGTAGAGAGAAGCCTATTTGACCTTGGAAAGAAGTATGACAAGTACCGTGTCACATTGTTATCTTGTATTGTCTGGAAGGATTGGATATAACAAAAAATACTGGGGAAAAAAATCTAAGACCAGTTAGTCTCTCCTCCACTAGGTGGCAGGCACAATCCATGGAATGTTTTCAGCTTTTAGATTGTTCTTTTCATTTAAGTATGGTTCAAGTTCATATTACAATGTTCTTATATGCAGTAAGTTCTAAGTTGTTATCTTGTTTTAAAGGAGTGGGGCAGTCCAACTCATTACATATTTTATTGTTTATCAGATAGGCAAGGTAAGAGTAAGTGCTGAAAGAGCAATGATTCGAAAGAGCAATAATTCGAACCCATGCTGGCAGCGCTATATCAATTCTAGAGGACGCGGATTAGATAGCTAGACCACAATTTGTTCTAATTTAAAAGATAACCATGTGACCACTGCTGACCCTACAACTAAGGAGTGTAGTTGCTGTTCAGAAACAGTATGATGTTGATATTCTCTGGCTCCAGGCAACTTCGTCTGTTGTAGAACATTTTATCTGTCTCATGGAAAGCCCTATCCAAGGGGATTGCTGTAGAAACCACACCAAGGTTTCTAAGGGCTACCCTGCTCAGATCCTTGAATTTCTCAGATCCTTCAAATCTCCACCATGCAAGTGGGTTTTTCGTCTCTGGAATTGAGCTGTGTTCACTGTATTGTTTCAGCAGTTTAACTAAGTTCGGTACATCGGATGAAACTACCAGTGGAGATAAAATCGCTTTGAGATCTTTAAGCAATTTAGTTAGGAAGTGACTAGCACTTTCAGAGTCGTTGACATTCAGTATGAGGTTTTTGAACCTTGGGTCCAGGGCTGTGGTAAGGACAAGTCGTTGGCTCTTCTTCAAATCACCAAAATGAAGTTTGCATTGCTTGGCTAAGTGTTTAGCTACATCGTTTCTCATTTGTTCTTGGTTGATTTTTGTCTGAAGTTCTTCGACCAGAGGAATGCTGTTGGAGAGGAAGTAGTACTTCTGACTATTAGAGATGTCTTTACATCTCTGTGACATCTTCTCTGTCACATCTTTGAAAGGCTGAAGTGCTGCTACGGCACTGGAGGCTTTAGTTATGTCAGATCCATTAAGACAGAGGTCAAACTCTTGCCTTTGGCTAAGCACCATGTTGATAGCCATGTATTGCTCAGCAAGTCTCTTCAGCATGTGGAAGCAGGAGAACCATCCATCACCAACAGACTGGATCAGGCAATGATGAGGCAACTGTTGTTGGAGTTGAGCCTCTTTTAGCTTTTTCTCAGCTTCTATGTCGTTGTGGAAGAACCTCACAATCTTCTGACTCTTCCTCAGCATTGCCTCTAGAACAGGATCATTCATCAATGTATCTTTGAACACCAGGTTTAAAGTGTGGGCAAAGCAAGGAACGTGTGTCCATCCATTTCGAGAAATGTCTTCTCTCATGGGTCCATCTATGTTTGTCACCACGGTGTGAATCTTTTCTTTAATTCTCCAATCGTTTGCAATTCCTAACAGTTGTTTTACTATGTCGACTGATGTATCTTCAACCAGGACTTTAGTTGTTTCTAATACGTAGGAATTGAGGTTCCATTCTGTGTCGATGACATGGCAAGTCACTGTCAGATAGGACTCTGCTGCTCTTGCAACCCACAGTTCAGCTGTTAAGACAATGTCATGAGCCAAGGCAAGGGATTGCTCTACCTTCTGCCTCGTCTTATTGTACATTCTGAGAAGGTCTTTTCGAATAGACAATGTCTCCTTTGGAATGAGGGTGCCAGGATTTTTTATGGCATCCACAAATGCCTGGAAACCAGCATCTTCTACGATGGACAGTGGTTGCAGGAGGGAGACAATCAGGTTTGACAGGTGCCTTTTGGGTGTGAATATTCCTTGAGTGCCAGCTGTGTCAAATAGGACATTATAAGTCAAGATCATCATCAATGTATCACGTTAAATAATTATCTATAACATAATCAGAAATATTTATGATTGGTGTTTTTCTAAATCAGTACTACACAGTCACAGTTGAACACAATTATTTTAAAACAGAGACTGAGATTATATTCAGCACACTATTGCACATTTGTCAACTTCCTTCTCTCTGCACTGTGTTTGTTCATGGAGTACACACTGAATTAAGCATTACATACAAAGACTGGTTACCGTTTTGTCTGATTCTTTGAGATCTAGGGAACTGGTGAACAGACAGGTCTTCACAGGTTCCCCTGTTCCTGGTATTAGGCCTATCGGTAAAGCCCCTCCCTGCAAACAAGCGACAATTCAGTAGACAAAACCAGAATTAGTCAAATAGGATATAGTAAGATCATCATATATCACGTTATTCAAATATCTTTAACCTACTCTAAAACATGAATGACTGTCTACAGATCCCACCACCTTTGAATTGGCAAAAACACAGTTGTATGCAGTATTTTTATTCAAATGTATTTTTTAAGAAATATTTAAAACACAATTTGAGGAAAATTATTTTCATTGTTGTATTGATATGATAATACATTGTAATATTACATCGAAATTAAATATACATCCTCGCTGTCCTTTCAGTCTTACAAATATATGAGACATATATAAACATCTACATATTTCTCTTAAATGTGTATGTAGTGTATTTGTTGTTCGTTGAGTGAATGTCTGAATTAAGCATGAAATACAAATAGTAGTACAAAGAGTAGTCACCATTTTGTCTAATCCTTCGCAGTCTAGTGTCCTGATGAACAGACAGTGCTTCACGGTTTCCCCTGTTTCTGGTATAAGGCCTACCAGTAAAGCCCCTCCCTGCAATCAAAGGACAACACAGTTGATACAACCTGTACTTGTGCAAGTTGTGCATACTACAATGTTACAATGTTACATGCATGTTACGCCCACATTTCGCAGTGCCAGCGTTGCAAAATACATTTACAGATATATGTTATTCAGTCATTTCACCCAAACTACCCTTGCGCAACAACGAGCTTCTGCATAGCCAGGTGCTAAAATGGAACTTGGTTTGGAACTCCCATCTCTTCATTGGTTTTTAGGAGCATATACCCATGTGGGTGATTGAAAGCTGAACTGAAACTAACTAGGTTTACCCTTTCATCTGTGGATGAATGATTTTGTGTGACTAAGAATTGGTCAAAAGTCTACAAAGATCCATGTAAAATAACAAACCAATGTTTATATCCCAGGACAAATTAGCTAGTAACAGCAAGCTAGCTAGCTAAATGTCCATGAACGTTTCAAATGTTTTGACCTGTCCCCAAATTAATATAGTTAGTTCAGAGTTCATTTTGATATTTCAACCTGCATGTCCTGACCACATCTGGTGTGGATGGACAAAATCAACATGGGTGCTCGGTGTAGTCAGTGTTTAAAAATCTCAAAATAATTAATATTGTTTCATTTGTTTGCATTGAACATGTCAGGGATAGAAAGTTTGGTAGAGGTTTGAGACTTTGTATTTTATGGCATGATCTACAATGTTATGGAGATAGTTAAGGGGATAGTGCTTACCAGAATGACTTGCTCTCTGAGACATATCTGCTGGAAATGTCTCACTTTCCTTCCGGACCTTGCCTCCTATTGTAGCAGATCAGAGAACATAGACAAAGATATTACTTCCATCCTTGGTTTAAGAAATGTAAATTACGGTTTCAAAATTGTTTGCAGGAACATTACTGTTTTGATTATTGTGTCATCCAGCTGTTCTTGTAAAGTGAATATTGGGAAATGCTGAGTCAAATTCAGTAACTTACTTGATTAGTGTCCTCTCCGTATGTTACTCCTCGCTCCTGTCTGAAGAAAGTGTTTGTACTATTGGAGACAGGTGAGGTATACCAATCCACTGGGTGTGGCTGTTTCAGTTTTCAGTGAAACGAAAGTCAAATGTCATCGTTGCCCTCCCACAAGGTTTATTCCTATCTAAATCCTATAATAGTCCTTAAAGGGATAGTTGGGATTTTGGCAATGAAACCCTGCTTACCCAGAAGCAAATTAACTTGTGAATACAATTTGTATGCCTCTGAGTCTGTTCCTAACTAGCTTTAGCGCAAATACTGGAAGTCTATGGGAACAGCTAGCATGCTCGCGAAACTACCACTAACTTCTTAGGGAGCGGCAGCTGAGGTGTCGGTTTTGGAGAGTCTGGCGTGCCCAAAGTAAAAGGCCTGCCACTCAGGCCCAGAAACTAGGATATGCACATAATTAATATTGGATAGGAAACACTCTGAAGGTTCTAAAACAGTCAAAATATTGTCTGTAAGTATAACAGAACTGATATAGCAGGCGAAAACCTGAGGAATTTCTGTCCTGAAAAAAGTGTTTTTGACACATTTTGAACCCTTCCCTATTGAAAACAGCCATATCTGGGAGTAAGATTGCAGTACCTATTGCTTCCACTGGATGTCAACAGTCTCTAGACAGTGTTTGGTGATGTTAGGTTGCTATGAATGGTAATAGAAGAAGAATTTCGAACTAGTCACAGGATGTAAACAGAAGAGGAGGAGCGTTCGCGCTGTGGTTTTTTCCTTTCCTATCATCCAGTTTATAATCCGGTTGAAATATTATAGTAAATATACATAAAAGTGTTCCTAAGGATACATTATCAATGATGTTTGATTGTTCTTGGACAAGTGTATAGGTATAGGTTGAACGCGTTCTCTTCACGGTTCAATGGGCGAGTGGATGCTGTATTTTATGAACATAACGCGCCAACCAAATGGAGATTTATGGATATAATAAATGACTTTTTCTAACAAAAGAACCATTGTATGTCTTCGTTGGACACTTGGGAAGCCCTCAGCAGAAGTTCTTCGAAAGGTAAGGGATTTTATATTAGCGATTTAATGCCTTTTATGAGACCCGTGTTGGTTATGGATTTATGCTAATGCATAAAATTTGAGAGGGGCTATTCTCAAACAATCAAATGTTGTGCTTTCGCCGTAAAGCCTTTTTGAAATCTGACAACGCTGTGATATTGCCAAGAATCAGAGCTTTTGATGACAATGCAACACTTGTATATTGATGAATGTTTAATAATTCAACTTTTGGATTTTGAATTTGGCGCCTTTCATTTCACCGGGTAGTGTCGGGAGTGGGGCGCTAGCGAACTGGACGCAGAGACATATCGAACTATCCCTTTAATTTATCACATTCATTGTAGGATCATATCCTGTTTCACCTGAAACCTTGTCCATTTACCTGAAACTACTTTCTTGCAATGCAGGAAATGTTAAACATGTAGTGTATTTGAGGTTTAAAAAGGATTTTGAATGTTGTAATTTCCATCTTGAAATGTCAATGTATTAACATCTAAACAAATGTCTTGTGTTTGTGTCGCACTGCTTTGCTTTATCTTGGCCAGGTCGCAGTTGTAAATGAGAACTACCTGGTTAAATAATATTTTTTTTGCATATTTAACACAAAAAAATCACACAATACATCAAACTATGCACACGCCCAATGGGAAACAACAAGACAAACATACCTAACAAAATGTAAAATGAAATTCATCGGGAGACTTTTTATTTTATTTTTCTAATAAGTGATGATACTCCTTAATGTACCTTTTAAAAAAAACAGTGATCTATTTTTTGAGTCTGTATTCTTTTTCTTTAACCTTTTGGCTAGCATGAGTTCATAAGAGTATTTGTTTCATAAATTAACTAATGTTAAAGTTTCTACTGTTTTTTTTTTTACCAAAACCAGACCTGATATGGATACACACAGTACGGAAACTTAAGGCCAGAATTCAATCTGATCGTTGGATGAAGACAGCTTTTGAAGGCAATTTCTGAACATTGCCTTTAAAGGCCGCATTGTCATCAACCCCTGATCAGATTGAATGCCGGCCTAACACTGTCAGTTTGATAATCTGTTGATGTGTCCTTGAGCAAGGCACTTAATGCCAATTGCTCCTGTAAAATGTTCAGAAATTGCCTTCAAAAGCTGTCTTCATCCAACGATCAGATTGAATTCTGGCCTTAAGTTTCCGTACTGTGTGTATCCATCTCAGGTCTGGTTTTGGTAAAAAAAAAAAAACAGTAGAAACTTTAACATTAGTTAATTTATATAAAAAAAAGCATCTGCATCAGTATCAGAAAGTACCCAAAGCTTATTACAATACTGGACAAAACCATCAGATATTTCATCTCCCTATTCTACCCCTCTCATTTTAGTTGTTACCAGTAGAGGGAGCTCATGGTTTGCTGTAGAGCTTTCTACTTCAGTACATGGTAGGAATCAGTCTCCTTGGCTTAGTGAAAGACTCGCAGTATTGTAGAGTCAGTGTGACACAGCAACATGTTACAGTGGTTCTTCATTTAAAAATTTGGAGTTTATGCAGTCCCCGTTCGTGGTAGATGGTGACAGATTGTCGTAAATTGCGGCATTCTGGAAACAATGGCTGACACTTAAATAACGTGCCATAGAATTCTATTATGCTCTCCCTTTAGGGGGCTTTGGCTTTGCAGGACCAATCTTGCCAAGCAGGCTCAGAATCTTGAGGGGGCAGTGCTGCTCTAGGTCTCTGACCACATTTTGGCTGCATACAGACTGCTTACAGCAGGCCCATAAAACAGTTATGGACTTCTCCTTAGTATCTGGGTCATTCAGGTGGGTGTCTAAGGTATAGGGTTGTGGACAGTTCCATCAATATAGGATCATAAATACATAAATTAGATGTATAATTTATTTAAAAAATTTTGTTCCCCATGATAGGACAATAAATAAATTAAATGTATAATTAATTTTAAAATGCTGTTCCACCATGATAGGACAATAAATAAATAAATAAATAAATAAAAGTATATCCATCATCTGAACAACATTGAAAGCTCTCTCACAACCCGCTCACAGCAATACATTGGTTCTGGGATATGCAAACACTTTCTTTCTCACTCAACGCCACGCTTTCCCAAACACCAAAAAACACATACCACACTATCCACACATACTGATCCTTCTGTTGAGTTTTATTCTTCACCATGTTGAATTAGTGCTTTTGTGTTCCAATTAGTTATATTTGAAGATATATAGAAAAGCTATAATTTTTGTTGTATTATTACAATCCATATCAGGGCTAGAATTGTATGTTTCATAATTTTCCTCATCTATAAGAACTTTATAATTTTAAAATCGCCATGGAGTAGTCTTTGTGTCTCTGAACAACTGGTTATCAATATATAGTTTGTCGACAACGAGAGCTACTCATTTCCCTTTTAATCTATTTTCCTTGAAAATTGGATACAGAACTTCACGCCGTTCTGCAATTTCCTTCGGGAACTGGTCATTCATGGCTATTTTCGTGCCAGCATGTCTTTTACCCAGGCTTTTAACCATTATTTAATCTTTTAAGAAAGCAAATTTGGCAACGATTGGGCGTTCATACCTCTGCCCTCTCTGTCCGAAGCGGTGTACACGTTCGAGTTGGACTATGTCGATAACTTTGCGTGGAATCTGAAGCGCTGTAAGGAGGAACTCTCTAACTACAGATTCAGGAACATCTCCTTCTTTCTCTTGGATACCTGTAAGTACCAGATTCTCTCTGGATCTAGTCTGAGGCTTCTCTCAGAACAGTGTTCTCTTTTTTAAGTTCATTAATCGGTTTCAATCTTATTGACTGTCCCTTTTAGCTTGTTTGTGTCTTTCCCCAGCTTTTTCATCACTCATCTCGAGGCTTGCCTTCAACTCTTTTATATCCTTACTGACTAGTTCAAGTATACCCTGTTTGTAATTTATTGATTTTAACAGATGGGGTTCGACCTTTACCATTCCCGGTGGTGAAAATATAAAATCGTCTGTGTCTGTAGAAGAGTCACGTTTTCGTTTTGAAATCGTTTCCCCTGTCTTACTCTCCGTCATGTTTGGGTGTTGCTTGTTTTCATAATATTTGTCGATACATTTCTCTAGTCTTAAGATTTGTTTTGTTTTGTTATCCAGATTGAAGATTATCACCCACCAGATTGTGTAGTGCTAATATTTAGTCTTACTTACCAATATTGAATATTACGTTTTTATCTTGAGGTTCTCTACATAACTATGTTCCGTCCGCCATCTTCCTTGAGGTAAACTTTTAATTTGTGATTGGAAATAAATGTATTGTGTTCATATATTTACAAGTCAGTCTGACTACTCTTACGATTGCAATTGTAATTGTAGGTTGTTGTTTTAATGTTTGTCACAGCTTTCCTAAAATTTGAGATCCCACTTAATAGTTTATCAGAGGCAAAGCTGTATGATGGGTCTGGAACTGAAGTTGATGGGGATGTGTTTGAGGAGGTGGTGAAACGGACAGATCTTGGTGTTTTCAAGCTCATACTGAACAATCTGCTGGTTTTCATGGCTTGGTTACTTGTAGCATTAATTTCAATATAACCATACATTAAACATGCCTCTGTTGTCATCGTGTATTTCAGAACCTTCCCTGGTGAGTCCTGTCTCTGCCAGTTCCGTGATGGGTGGTTCAGACCATGAGTCGGATGATACAATAATTTTGAGCGAGGATGGAAGCCCCTCACGAAAGCATCATAGATCTCATGACGAAGCAAAAAAATCTAAGTTTGTAATTCATTCTTCAATTCACTTGCTATCAAATAGATTTTTCACTGCTGTTTTTTTATTTGTATTTTTTTACAGCTAATAAGAGAGCATACTGAAGAAAAAGCCTGGTGGAGAGGTTGTCATCAAGGAATACTCCAAAACTGAAAGCCTGACTGAATGTGTAATGAACACGAGGGGAGACAGAGAGCTGGTTTCAAGCGCAGGGCACAGCAGGTGTTTATTGCAAAGGACCACAGGGGTAGGCAGAAGGTCATACACAGGGGGTCCAAAAGGGCAACAGTACAGGCAGGGAAAAGGCTAGTAACGTAGTCCTGGAGATCAGGCAATAGGTAGATAACAGGAAATCCGATAAGCTAAAGTACAGGCAGGGAATAGGCAAACGGCGTCGTTAGTGAGGCAGGCAAAAACAATCATACACGAGAGGAATAACTCACGGAAACCCAGCGCTCTGAAAGACGTGTGTCACAAAACAAACAATACTTCACAGTGATGGGGTGCAAAGAACTGAACTAAATAGTGTGTGATAATGACATACAGGTGTGTGAACAGGGGATTAGAATTCAGGTGATTGGGATCTGGAGCTGCGTTCAGGGGATCTAGGTGTTTGAGAGTGTGGGCTGGAAAGTGAGCTGCGTTCAGGGGATATATGTGTTTGAGGGTGTGAGTTGGAAGCAGACTTTACAGACTGCACCAGATGAAAGATGATCAACGTTCTTGTTTCGGCGATGACAGACTTTCACGGGTAAGTTTATAGGAAAGATACATAATGAAAATTGTTGAACATTACATGCTCACATATCTGCTGAATGTTAAAAATGACTTCTGTATCAGTATCTCAGTCACATAATTGGTTAAGCTACTGCTGACCATCCATTGCTATTGGTAGAAGATTTCTCTTGTCTCAAACTTGATGGGTATGATACTGATTCATAAATCCCTCCTGATATTTAGCTGACTGGGAACCAATGCTGCTTGTGGAGATTCTGTTTGCCACCTAAACAAAACATTATATTCTTGTCAGGACATCACCACCGCGCAGTGTGAGAGAAACATTTGCACAAGGCATCGTCTCCTTGTTCCCATACCTGAAGGATCCCTACACAGCAAATGGATATGTAAGAATACATTAAAACTGATAAAGGGCATCTGCGTTTTGTTGGGGTCACCTTGGGGTCATGATAAGGGCTGCACCAAATGTTTGATGTATTATAATAATTGATTATGCTTATGTTGTATTAATAGAAGGGGAGGGGTTATAAGACCCCTCACCCACTACATTTATAGGGTCCTAGACTACAGATTAACAATATATATATATATATATATGTATATACATTATAAGGTTTAATATTGTTTCACAGTTCTTTTCTAGTCTCTGCCTCTTATAAAGAAACGATCTGAGAGATATGAGTTATTGCAGTCAAAACAGTGTGTCTGTGAGAAAGCGCCTCAAGGATAAAAGAGATTCTTAGACACAGAACCCTGCAGGGGAGTGAAAGAGATAAGAGACTAGTCAGACATACCACCATAAATCAACATGCGGAGTGGACATTTACTGCTGGGCCTTTACATAACACTGAAACTTTGTATAGCTGTGTATGCATAGGCTTGGTCTCATGAGTAGAAGGTAATGACGTAGGCAGATACATCACTGGGGGTTGACTGCAAGCGTAAGAAAAGCAACTTGGACTTTTCCTATTTTGCAGAACTCAGGAGAGACATCAGTTGTATGTGTGATGTTTGATCTTTGACTTCTGTCTACAGCTGCACATTTTTAGTGTTCCTTATTTGTTAAGTAAATAATGGAACCCAGAAAAGTGGAAACAACAGTTTAATTCGTCTGGTATGGTATCTGAGCAAATGGGACTTGGTTATATGTTTTTTCTTTCAAGATTGGTATCCATGTTCATTTTCTTAAGGAAGGCCATTTCTCTTATGAAGCATTCTTCTGATGAAGGAACAGTCAAACTGAAGATAAAATTTACCTTTGAGTACAGGAAGAAGATGACCCACGACCCGAGTACATGCTCCACCATCCTAACCGAATTTCCACGTTTCTGGATGTGAAGGGCTTGGTAAGACTTTTTAAAAAACAGTTTTAAGTTGTATACATTGCATTTAATCTCTAGATGCCAATTCAGATTGGCCAGTAAATTTAAACAAAAACAACATAGACTTTGGGAAGATTAAGGAGACTCCAAGGGTTGCTGAGCTCAGAGCCAGACTCCTGCACTAATGCCGATTAAGTTATGATGGTATGTTTTGTTTGCCAAGCTAGTCATGGAAGTACCAACTGCTCGAGGCAACAATTTTGTTGTGCCACTGATTTATGCTCAAATGTAGTCATTCTGACATAGTTGACTTACAAAAAAAATCAATGGAGGCGTTACTCACAGTGACAATCAGATAGGGCTGAGGCCAGGTTAGCAGTGCCTTGATTTGGGAATGACTGGTAGCGGACCTGTGTGGTGGGGCGGGAGAACACAGGAGGCTCCTCCCAAAACACCACTATCATTACCTGGATCAGACCGTACAGGTCCGACTGGAGCTGGAAAACAGAACTTTGGATATCAAAAAAGGAATTGACCACATACAAATGTCCTGTAATGCCCTGTTATAAGGATGTTAAACCTCATGCAGTATCATCCAGTGAAACTCACATGCTTCCACTCTTGTAGATGGAGCAGGTAGATCTTGTAGTTGGCTTCAATGTTTTTGCCCATTTTGATCATAATGGCACTGGTGGGCTTCACAAAACAGATGGGAGGGTTGTAGGGGTCTCAAAAAATGTCTCACATTCACATCATCATGTGAATTCTTCTGTATTAGGTCTTGGGCATAAGGATAATGAAAGCAATGTGTCTTGAAATGTAAATGTTGCCATGTGCAATTTTGTGGGACTGTATCAAGAGTGAGCAAATGAAACCTCCAACCATACCTCTGTAACTGACTGGCACTGTTCCTGTTAATCTAGTGGAGCCATTGTTAAAAATTTAAACATCGTTAAACATTCTTCAACGAACATTACAGATGGTGCATGAGACCGTAAACACTTCCATAGCTTTCCATAACAGGCTTCAGGTCCTTGTACTGGGAGATCATGTTGGTTATCTCTTGGTTATCTCAGGTCCCTGTATTTGTATTGCTGGAAAATTGAATAAAATAGTCCCATTGCTTGAGGACTTGGCAGGTGGTTTAAGCAAGTCCCAGTTTAGGTCACCTAGCAGGACAAATTCAGACTTAGTGTAAGGGGCCAGGAGAGAGCATAGGGCAGGTAGGGTACAGGCCGGTGCTGAAGGAGGGCGATAGCACCCAGCAATAGTCAACAAAGAGCTATTTGAAAGTTTAATGCTTAAAACCAGCGAATCAAATTGTTTTGGGACAGACTTGGTGGAGACAGACTTGGTGGAGACAACTTGGTGTAGACAACCAAGCACTTGTTGGGACCAACTGAAGGTGATCCTTGGTAAAAATTGCCACTCCCCCACATTTGGAAGATAAGTCTTGCAGAAAAAGGTTAGAACCAGAAAGGTTAACATCAGTATTCAAAACAGTCTTTCTTAACCACGTCTCAGTAATAACCAACACATCTGGAATGTAGCTGTGAACCCAAACGTTCAATTGATCCGTTTTAGGTAATAAGCTTCTAGTGTTAACGTGCAGAAAACCCAGGCTTTTACGAGAGCAGAAATCAGTGAAGCAGATATCAGAGCTCAAGTCAGAATTGTGGCTAGAAACAGTAGATTGGCCAGGGTGTACATGCACATTTCCAGATATCGTCAACAGTAATACAATCCAGGCACGGCATAGGACAGGGAGAGCTCTGCAGTGCTGATTTATGACATCTGAATGTGCATCAGATGGCAATAAGCTCATATTGTACAGCAATTCCATCAGGTAACATGAATACAATGCCGGCGAGAGGTGGTTAGAATAGGATGGGAGGCCAAAAGTCTGTGTAACCAATAGAGTCAGAGTCCCGAGTGGGAACAAACATAGTCTGTCCCACGGTTGGGTAAAGAAAGTTTGCAGGCAACAAAGCATGCAGGAGTCGAGGCAAATAGCAAAATGCACAAGATTTTATAAAAATATATAACGACTTGGGGCTATCCATTGTAAGTTCAGAGTCACTCGCCCCAACAGTGCGTGAATGCTGGAGGCGAGCAAAAGCTCGGGAGTGTGGTGGGGGTACCTGTACCAGACAGGGGGAGACAGGCCAGGGCAGACGGTGACCAGATCGCCAGGTGGAATCCAAGCAGCAGTGCAGCAGGCAACAGGAGTAGGTGTCACACCCACTTGGGAGAAGATTTTATTTCTGGAGGCAGATTTATTATAGAAAATACCAGTGGATCGTCTTTGAACAGCAGGAGGGGGCTTCAAAGGGGGCTTCAAAGATACTTGTTGGGACCAAAGGCCTCGACACCGTTCACTTCACATCTCAGTGCTAAGTTGTATCTGGTCTGTCCTACCAAGCCTGGCAGCCTTAACTCAGCATTCAGTCCCCATAAAGTAAAATGTATTACTGGAATGTACTTTATTTTTAATATTTTTCTTTTTTCTTTTTCTTCTTGTTTTTCAAACTAGCATTGGATGGTGTCCTCAGGTCTCTGCTGTTTGTTTGCTAGAGCCTGCATAGGTCCCTGCAAAACAATCCAAGTTTATCCAACTCCAAATCTATCCTCTTGTTAAAAACATGTTGAAAAATGTGAGAGCTCACATGCAGCTGTGTCTCTCGCTCTCTGCTCTCTATTATCAATGACTTGAGAAGGTTTGAATCATAAGCAACCTGCCTACACATAGTTTCAAGTACATTACCAACATAGCTACTGTAGTAGGTCAAAGCTGTGTGCAGGAAAACCTTGGTAGAGCATGGGTGGAATAGGCATTGTGGTGCTCATGTTTTGCATTAATTGTATAAAAAAAACATAGGAGAGACATGTAAGCTAAGCCGTCCATGTTCTCACATACAGTACCAGTCAAAGGTTTGGACACACCTACTCATTCCAGGGTTTTACTTTATTTTTAAGATTTTCCACAATGTAGAATAGTAGTGAAGACATGAATACTATGAAATAACACATATGGAATCATGTAGAAACCAAAAAAGTGTTAAAAAATATTCTTCAAAGTAGCCAACCTTTGACTTGATGACAGCTTTGCAGATTCTTTGCATTCTCTCAACCAGCTTCACCTGGAATGCTTTTCCAACAGTCTTGAAGGAGTTCCCACATATGCTGAGCACTTGTTGGCTGCTTTTCCTTTACTCTGCAGTCCAACTTATCCCAAACCCTCTCAATGCACAAAGTCCCAGTCGGTATTAGATAGAACATTGCAGCCCCGTCTTGAGGGAAGACAACCCGTGGTTACCTTGGTTGTCCCATTGTCTCACAGCAAAAACAACTTTTTTCGAAAGCATTTTTCTTGTTGTCTGCTTGTTTTAGTCAATTACCGAATTACATTTTCAGAAAAGTACATTTCTAAAGATGTATTTTCAACATTGCCTGCTACTGCTCTTGAGTGGGTGAGTGTTAGCTAGCTACCTACCGGAATAGAATATACAGCTAAAAATAGGGAGTGGAGTGACTATACTGAAGTAGATAAAAATCTTACCTGATGAAATGTTTTCCACACAACACACATAGCCACGTGTACTTGGACACCGGGTCCCGCAATTACCTAAATAGTTTGAAACCACAGGGCTCTTCTCGCAGGCTCTATTTCCCTACGTGGGAGCATTGCGAACCATAGGTCCGGATTTTTCACCTGGTTACATGTACACTGAACAAAAATATAAACGCAACATGTAAAGGTTTGGTCCCATGTTTCATAAGCTGAAATAAAAGATTCCAGAAATGTTTCAACTGCAAAAAAAGCTTATTACTCTCAAATTGTGTGCACAAATTTGTTTACGTCCTTGATAGGGAGCATTTATCCTTTGCCAAAATAATCCATCCACCTGACAGGTGTGGTATGTCAGGAAGTTTACTTCTTCAGGCTAGGATCCTTTTTTCTCAGTTTCCGCCTGACTGATGTGCCCAAAGTAAACTGCCTCTTGCTCAGGCCCTGAAGCCAGGATATGTATATAATTGGTACCATTGGAAAGAAAACACGTTGAAGTTTGTAGAAATGTTAAAATAACGTAGGAGACTATAACACAATAGATATGGTAGGAGAAAATCCAAAGAAAAACCAACCAGAATTTTTTTTTTTTTGAGAGCCCATGCTCTTACAATGGAAAGTATAGGGAAATAATTAAATCTAGCTCTCAGGATGCAATTCCTATGGCTTACACTGGGTGTCAGCACTATGTTCAAGATTTCAGTCTTGTTTCTTCCAAAACGAGTAAGAATAATGAGTTTTACTACAGGGACACAGCCTTGTAAATTTGTGTATGCGCACGCCATGAAGACAAGACGCACCTGCTAATATCGCTTTCCTATTGAACATACTTCTTTCCGTATGAAATATTATAGTTTGGTTACATTTTAGGGTATCTGAAGAGTCAATAGAAATGTATTTTGACTTGTTGAAACAAAGTTTAGCGGTAGATGACATCTGGATTCGTTTCTCTGCATGTTGAACGAGTGGATTACTCAAATCGATGGCACCAACTAAACTGACTTTTTGGGATATGAAGAAGGATTTTATTTAACAAAACAACACTACATGTTATAGCTGGGACCCTTTGGATGACAAATCAGAGGAAGATTTTTTTAAAGAAAGTGAATATTTAATCGCTATTTGTGAATTTATGAAACCTGTGCCGGTGGGAAAATATTTTGATGTGGGGCGCCGTCTTCAAACAATCACATGGCATGTTTTTGCTGTAATAGCTACTGTAAATCAGACAGTGCAGTTAGATTAACAAGAAATTAAGCTTTCAGCCGATATAAGACACTTGTATGTACCTAAATGTTTAATATTCATAATTTTTATGATTATTTATTTGAATTGCGCGCCCTCCAGTTTCACCGGAAGTTGTCCCGCTAGCGGGATGCCTAGCCTTAAAAAGAGCATGATCATTACACAGGTGCACGTTGTGCTGGGGACAATATTGTCACGTGAAAAGGACGGAGGATTCAGTAGCGAGTACAGTTCAATATTTATTGTAGCAATCCAGGAGGTAAGTAACAGGTACAGGTAAATAGGATGTGTCAGTAAGTGTCTGGGTCTGAACAGCGCCGAGGCTGTAGGGAAACCCAATCCTCTGTACGTCAGCGAGCGACGAGGAATACCCAGACTGGCGATCCTGAACGTGCCCAACATAGAGTCCTCCACAGGAGAGAGAGCGAACGTAGAGTCCAGCGGAGAACAGAACCAAAGGAGAACACAGAACTCGGCCTGGAGAGAAACACACGCACAGGGAAACAAGACAACGAACCGACAAACACTAGACCAAGACCACGAGTGTATAAAGGCACAGACAATGAGTAACAGCTGGCTCTGATAACGAGCAGGGAGCAATCAGCGGCCACACCCACACACACGCACACACAGAGTGAGCTGGTGAATTCATGAACCGTGACAAATATAAGGCCACTCTAAAATGTGTAGTTTTGTCACACAACACAATGCCACAGATGTCTCAAGTTTTGAGGGATTGTGCAATTGGCATGCTGATTGCAGGAATGTCCAACAGAGCTGTTGCCAGAGAATTGAATGTTTGGGTTTTCGGGAATTTGGCATTACATCTAACCGGCCTCAGAACCGCGGAACGTGTTTAACCACTCCAGCCCAAGACCTCCACATCAGGCTTCTTCACCTGCAGAATTGTCTGAGGAGTGGAGGGTGGGTTTTGAGGAATATTTATGTCTTTAATGAAGCCCTTTTGTGGGGAAAAATTCATTCTGATTGGCTCGGCCTGGCTCCCCTGTAGATGTACCTGACTCCCAAGTGGGTGGTCCTATGCTCTCCCGGGCCCATCCTTGGCTGCGCCCCTGCCCAGTCATGTGAAATCCATAGATTAGGGCCTAAATAATTTATTCCTTCTATGAATTGTAAGTCAATAAAATCTTTGAAATTGTTGCATGTTGCGTTTATATTTGTTCAATACGGCATGTTTTGTTATTTCTGTATAGCTAAAAATCCAATAGTAAGAACGTTGGGTTTCCCCAGTTTGTGTGCGTGGTTGATGGGAATTCCTTCTTATGACAAGAATATTGACCCGGACTGTCAATAGTATCCAGCTGCCGCCCCCCATCTTAGCCTGTCACCTAAACTAGACTGTCACTAAAACCAATACTATCGCCATCTACTGGCCATGGTTAATCCCTACCACATACATGTGAACTCCTTTTCTTTCCTAGTTTCCTTTCCTTCCCTACCTCCTCCTTCCCTATCAACTTTTCCTAATCTCCTTTCCTTATCTCCTTCTCCCGCTTCCCTATCTAATTGTCCTTAATTCCTTTACTTTCTATCTACCTTTCCTCCTTTCCTAACTTCCTTCCCTTCCCTACCACAATTTCTTCCCCCCCTTCTCTATCTCCCTTTCTTTATATAATTTCCTTTCTTCTCCGCTTTCATAGCTCCCTTTCCTTGCTTCCATTTCCTTTCATTTAAAAAATGTAATTCCTCAAATACTTTTCTCGCTCCCAATCGTTTCCTCCATTCTTACCTCCATTTATTTCCCTCCTTTCTTAGCTTCCTCTCCTATCTTACTTTCCTCCTTTCCTAACTTTCATTCTTTCACTACCTCCCTTTCATGTCCTCCTTCCCTACCTCCCTTTCCTGTCCTCCTTCCCTATCTCCCTTTCTTTAACTCCGTCCCTTTCTAAGCATCCTTTCCTTCTTTCCTAGCTTCCTTTCCATCACCACCTCCCTTTCCTCGCCTCCTTCCCTATCTCCTTTCTTTATCTATTTTCCTTTCCTAGCTCCCTTTTCTTTCCTCCTTTCCTAGCTTCCTCTCCTCCTTTCCTAACTTCATTTTCATCCCTACCTCCCATTTATCTCCTCATTTCCTATCTCCCTTTCCTTATCTTGTTTCCTTTCCTAGATTATTTACTCCTTTCCTCTCTCCCTTTCATTTCCTAACTCCTTTTTTTCCCTCTTTTCCTAGCTTCCTTTCCTCTTTACCTAGGATTAACCATGGCCAGTAGAGAGGAAAGGAAGAAAGAAATGGAGCTAGGAAAGGAGATGGGAAAGGGAGCTAGGAAAGGGAAGTAGGGAAGGAAAGTAAAGAAAGCTAGGACATGAGGAAAGGAAGTTAGGAAAGTAAAGGAAGAAAAGAAAGGGAGCTAGGAAAGGAGGAAAGTAAAGGGAGAGAGGAAAGGATGAGAGGGAAAGGAGGTTGGGAAGGTAAGGAAGTTAGGAAAGGAAGCTAGAAAATGAGATAAGGAAAGGGAGCTAGGAAAGGAAGAAAATAAAGGGATGTACATAGTATTGGTTTTAGTGAAAGGCTAGTTTTAGTGACGGGCTAAAATCAAATCAAATGAATCAAATTGCATTTTATTTGTCAAATACAACAAGTGTAGACTTTACCATGAAATGCTTACTTACTAACCCTTTCCCAACAATGCAGTTAAAAAGTAAGAGCATTTACAAATAGATAAAAATAACATAGTACCACAATGAAATAACACAATTCAATAACAAGGCTATATACAGGCTATACCAATACCGGGTCTAGGTTTAGTCATACGGTAGGGTGCGTTCGAGCGGATCGCTTTTGTCAAGTCGGTGACCAACGCTTTTCGAAATGTGTTGCATGATGGTTATAAAAAATTTCAGATTTTCTACTACAGTACATGTCGACTGCATGAACTTAAAAAAAATCATGTAATCAAAGGTTGTGCAGTTTTTGTTGTTTGACCCACGCGAACATGGCCAAAGATGTGCCTAAAACCGGAAACAACTTTGCCGCTACTCTAAAGCTACAGGGGATACCAATGAACGTGATATTTCAGAACTCTCTCTAACCAATTAATTGTACAGAAGTTATGTTTTCAGTTTGAGTGTGTGATATGGGAGTATAAAAAAGTTTATTTTGACATGTATCCAGTAAAACCTTTCTAAACAATAGCAGCTACAGTGGGGCAAAAAAGTATTTAGTCAGCCACCAATTGTGCAAGTTCTCCAACTTAAAAAGATGAGAGAGGCCTGTAATTTTCATCATAGGTACACTTCAACTATGACAGACGAAATGAGAAAAAGAAATCCAGAAAATCACATTGTAGGATTTTTAATTTATTTATTTGCAAATTATGGTGGAAAATAAGTATTTGGTCAATAACAAAAGTTTATCTCAATACTTTGTTATATACCCTTTGTTGGCAATGACAGAGGTCAAACGTTTTCTGTAAGTCTTCACAAGGTTTTCACACACTGTTGCTGGTATTTTGGCCCATTCCTCCATGCAGATCTCCTCTAGAGCAGTGATGTTTTGGGGCTGTCGCTGGGCAACACGGACTTTCAACTCCCTCCAAAGATTTTCTATGGGGTTGAGATCTGGAGACTGGCTAGGCCACTCCAGGACCTTGAAATGCTTCTTATGAAGCCACTCCTTCGTTGCCCGGGCGGTGTGTTTGGGATCATTGTCATGCTGAAAGACCCAGCCACGTTTCATCTTCAATGCCCTTGCTGATGGAAGGAGGTTTTCACTCAAAATCTCACGATACATGGCCCCATTCATTCTTTCCTTTACACGGATCAGTCGTCCTGGTCCCTTTGCAGAAAAACAGCCCCAAAGCATGATGTTTCCACCCCCATGCTTCACAGTAGGTATGGTGTTCTTTGGATGCAACTCAGCATTCTTTGTCCTCCAAACACGACGAGTTGAGTTTTTACCAAAAAGTTCTATTTTGGTTTCATCTGACCATATGACATTCTCCCAATCCTCATCTGGATCATCCAAATGCTCTCTAGCAAACTTCAGACGGGCCTGAACATGTACTGGCTTAAGCAGGGGGACACGTCTGGCACTGCAGGATTTGAGTCCCTGGCGGCGTAGTGTGTTACTGATGGTAGGCTTTGTTACTTTGGTCCCAGCTCTCTGCAGGTCATTCACTAGGTCCCCCCGTGTGGTTCTGGGATTTTTGCTCACCGTTCTTGTGATCATTTTGACCCCACGGGGTGAGATCTTGCGTGGAGCCCCAGATCGAGGAAGATTANCCTATGATGAAAATTACAGGCCTCTCTCATATTTTTAAGTGAGAGAACTTGCACAATTGGTGGCTGACTAAATACTTTTTTGCCCCACTGTATCTTGTCACTGCCATGTTGATCTGAGCCTTTCTGTTGGAAAACCACTACAGTGTCTGACTTTCGGATGCAGATGTACTTTTCCCAACTTCCCTCACCGACTTTCGTCTACAGAATGTGTAAAACCCAACATGTTGGGTTATTCACACACCCCCAACTGGCTGTGTCATAACAACTCAGCACATGTTCTGTCCAATATTTACCCAAATAACCCATTTTGGGTTGGTTTTAACCAAGTAGTTTTTACAGTGTAAATAGCTTAGCTAGCTATGGGTATGAAGCTTTAAAGCAATAATGCCAGAGAAGCCGATGTTCGGAGGATATATTTGCACGGTTGTTGTTATTTCATCTCGGGCTGGGAAACCTTGACAACATATCCTCGAGGACATGATTTAATTTTTTTTATTTTATTTCACCTTTATTTAACCAGGTAGGCTAGTTGAGAACAAGTTCTCATTTACAACTGCGACCTGCCCAAGATAAAGCAAAGCATTTCGACACAACAACACAGAGTTACACATGGAATAAACAAACATACAGTCAATAATACAGTAGAAAGAAAAAAAGTATATATACAGTGTGTGCAAATGAGGTAAGATAAGGGAGGTAAGGCAATAAATAGGCCATGGTGGCAAAGTAATTACAATATTGCAATTAAACACTGGTATGGTAGATGTGCAGAAGATGAATGTGCAAGTAGAGATATTGGGGTGCAAAGGAGCAAGATAAATAAATAAATACAGTATGGGGATGAGGTAGTTCGATGGGCTATTTACAGATGGGCTATGTACAGGTGCAGTGATCTTTGAGCTGCTCAGACAGCTGCTTAAAGCTAGTGAGGGAGATATGAGTATCCAGCTTCAGTGATTTAAGCAGTTCGTTCCAGTCATTGGCATCAGAGAACTGTAAGGAAAGGTGGCCAAAGGAGGAATTGGCTTTGGGGGTGACCAGTGAGATATACCTGCTGGAGCGTGTGCTACGGGTGGGTGCTGCATTGGTGACCAGTGAGCTGAGATAAGGCGGGGCTTTACCTAGCAAAGACTTGTAGATGACCTGGAGCCAGTGGGCTTGGCAACGAGTATGAAGCAAGGGCCAGCCAACGACAGCGTACAGGTCGCAGTGGTGGGTAGTATATGGGGCTTTGGTGACAAAACGGATGGCACTGTGATAGACTGCATCCAATTTGTTGAGTAGAGTGTTGGAGGCTATTTTGTAAATGACATCGCTGAACTCGAAGATCGGTAGGATGTTCAGTTTTACGAGGGTATGTTTGGCAGCATGAGTAAAGGATGCTTTGTTGCGAAATAGGAAGCTGATTCTAGATTTAATTTTGAATTGGAGATGCTTAATGTGAGTCTGGAAGGAGAGTTCACAGTCTAACCAGACACCTAGGTATTTGAAGTTGTCCACATATTCTAAGTCACTTTTATACAACGGGTTAACAACATATTCAAATAATGATTGACATATTTTAATTCAACATTTATTTTGATTAATTTATTCATACTATTTCATCCTTCCACAAGATATAGTTCCGACACAAATCTAGGGTTGCTACCTGGGACGCAACCTAGTCGTTCAGTCTTTTTGTCTGTATCTACGAACATGATCCAGTCGTTAGCCATACTGGCTAGCACAACAAGAAGTGCAGCCAGTAGCTGTATTTGCATTTGTTTAAGCTGTTTTCTAGTGACATTTATTTGGATGCAAACTATCTGCACTTCGTTTCGTTTTATATTTTTTCAAATTACATTTTTTTGTATATATTAATAAAAACTTTGCCAGCTGATTCAGGATTTTGACTGTCTGAGAAATGCTGCCTCCCTGTCTGTCTCATCCCGATTCCCAACATGTTCATTACTATGGGACAGCTGGAGATTGAATTTGAATATTGAAACAATGTTGCAAATGTTGGAGAGAGACAGCAAGTTTTATACAAATCTCTGCTGTTGAAAACTAAATGTTAGTCTAAAATGTGATATAATTTCTAGACGTTTTTATAGTGGAGATCAAGTTTATAAAGTGCCTGGCTGATCAGACAGTTGTTTGCGCAGTCAGATTGAACAGAGTAAATAGGCATTTTAATCTCATAGATTTAGCAGGTGGTAACTTCTGGAATAGACACCGGCAGGAATGCGGTTTTAACCAATCAGCATTCAGGAATAGACACACCCGTTGTAGAAATATAAGTATTAGCAAGCTCTTTTGGCAGCAAGCTAAGCTTGTTCTAATATTTAACTAGCTACCTAGCTAGCTTTGCAGACATTAGCTAGCTAGCTACCTACCTGTGTCAGGCTGCATGCTTCCTAAGTGACAGTGGCTGTAAGGTATAGGTGATAGAAAAACGGCTGAATTCACAAACCAATTTAAAACCATCAATAACTTTGATAGCTACCAGCCTACAGTCTATATCATTACAGTTGCAGCAGAAAGCTAACTAGTAGTTAAAAAAGTATGGTACTGTAGCCTGGCTATGCCTTGTTACTGTTTTATCTAGGCCTTAGTAATGATGAACAGCACATTTTGTTTTCTCAAATACAGTTATGTGCATCTTGATTTGCTTTTAATTACACTTGTATTCAAGTACCATTTCATGACACAGTCCTAATGTGATGAACCACAGTTTACAATAAATACAATTGTTTCCTCTCTTTTGTTTGTCTACAACAGGTGCTCTTGAGGATGCACTGGGGAAGATTAGGGAATTGGAGGAACGCCTCCCCAGCCTTTCCAGAGCTAAAACACTTGACTCAGTTTGTTAATGAACACAATAATAAAAGCTACGGAATTTTAACAATATGATATGGCCAATTAACGAGAATAAAAAAAACCATGTATGGTTCTACAAAAAAGAGAACGAGAACGATTCATATATAGAACCTTTCTCCGTAAAGGTTCTATAAAGAACTTTAAAACAAGGTTTTAATATATATATATATATATATATATATATATATATATATATATATATATATATATATAAGCTGTTTTTAATGGTTCTTTATACAACCTTAGGAAAGGGTTCTTTATAGCACCATACAGGTTCTATTTAGAACCTCATGAGCATGGTTCTTTATAGAACCTTCAGAAAAAGGTTCCATATAGCACCAAAAAGGGATTTGCTATGGTTACAAACCAAATAACACTTATTTGGCACTATATATATATATATATATTTTTTTTTTTTTACCTTTATTTTACTAGGCAAGTCAGTTAAGAACAAATTCTTATTTTCAATGACAGCCTAGGAACAGTGGTTTAACTGCCTGTTTCCATCTGATGTAGAAATCCCTGCTTGTTATTATTAGAGCTCACAGGTACGCTTCCAGACAAATCCAAGGCTGTCATGTAATTCTGCTTTATTGTTTCAACCATTACTCGACTTCTACTACTAACTATCCACTGCCAGCTGTGTTGTAAGGGCCTCTTGAACATTCCAGTAGATGTACAAATGTCTTCAGAGGGTTTCTCTGTCAGCATTGTAACATATGGAGGACTACCTCACGACCGTTGCCTCTTAGGCCATCACCCATCTACATTGTTAAACTGTGTTTTGATTCTCCTTTCTCCTCCCTTGGCTCAGCAGTACCTGTTCCTCTCAGAGTAAGTGGCACTTTGCTGAGGATAAAGAGTCTGGTTTACATACTCTCCAGCTGAATGTGTGTGTTCTTTGTTTATGTGAATGACAGGGCATTTGGAGAAGCTGTTTCAGTTTGAGTGCGTCTTTAATCCTCTATAAACCAATCTAATGTTCACAAATGGCAAGACCTGCCATGAAAATTCCTGCCCAAACACAGTAATAACAAATCGTACCCTTGTGTTTAGACTGCTGGCAATGTAACTACAGCCCCACCTTTTAATTCAACAATGAGACCTTGTAATCTTTGTAGATTATACACATACAGTTAACAAAATTATATTGAAATGTCTGCTCTATCCAAAGTTACAACCAACTGATTGCAGCATTACCTCAATTAACCAATTTTTACCAAGAAAATTGTGATAAATAAAAAAGTAAAGGCTGAAATTGAATCTAATCAGCCTGTCAGGATTTAAGCTCACCCACTGTAAATGTAAATATTATCCACAAAACATGAAGTGTCCCTTATAATTATACACATATACAGTGCCTTCAGAAAGTATTCACAACCCTTGACTTTTTCCACATTTTGTTGTGTTACAGCCTGAATAAAAAATGTATTAAATTGAGATTTGGTGTCACTGGCCTACACACAATACAGAATAATATGAAAGGGGAGTTATGTTTTTAGACATTTTTACAAATTCATAAAAAATGAAACGCTGAAATGTTTTGGGTCAATAAGTATTCAACCCATTTGTTATGGCGAGCCTAAATACGTTTAGCAGTAAACATTTGCTTAACAAGTCACATAATAAGTCGCATGGACTCACTCTGTGTTCAATAATAGTGTTTAACATGATTTTTGAATGACTACCTCATCTCTGTACCCCACACATACAATTATCTGTAAGGTCCCTCAGTCGAGCAGTGAATTTCAAACACAGATTCAACCAAAAAGACCAGGGAGGTTTACCAATGATGGGTAAAAAGAAAAAAAGCAGACATTGAATATCCCTTTGAGCATGGTGAAGTTATTAATTACACTTTGGATGGTGTACCAATACACCTAGTCACTACAAAGATACCGTCATCCTTCCTAAATTATTTGCCAGACAGGAAGAAAACCGCTCAGGGATTTCACCGTGAGGCCAATGGTGACTTTAAAACAGTTAGATTTTAATGGCTGTGATAGGAGAAAACTGACGATTGATCAACAACATTGTGGTTACTCCACAATACTAACCTAAATGACGGAGTGAAAAGAAGGAAGCCCGTACAAAATAAAAATATTACAAAACATGTTTGTAATAAGGCACTTAAGTAAAACTTCAAAAATGTTGCAAAGAAATTAACTATATGTCCTGAATACAAAGCATTATGTTTGGGACAAATTCAACAGCACATCACTGAGTATCACTCTTCATATTTTCCAGCATGGTGGTGGCTGCATCATGTTATGGGTATGTTTGCCATCGGCAAGGACTAGGGAGTTTTTTATGATAAAAAGAAACGGAATAGAGCAAAGCACAGGCAGAATCCTAGAGGCAAACATTAGTTCAGCCTGCTTTCCAACAGACACTGGGAAACAAGTTCACCTTTCAGCAGGACAATGACCTAAAACATAAGGCCAGAAATACACTGGAGTTGCTTACCAAGATGACATTCAATGTTCCTGAGTGGCCTAGTTAGAGTTTTGACTTACATCGGCTTGGAAAGCTGTTGTAAGACTTGAAATTGCTTTCTAGCATTGATCAAAACTTGAAGACCTTGGAGAATTAAAAAAATAATAATGTGCACATTTTGCACAACCCAGGTGCGCAAAGCCCTTAGAGACTTACCCAGAAAGACTCTGTAATCTCAGCTGTAATCTCTGCCAAAGGTGATTCTAACATGTATTGACTCAGGGGTGTGAATACTTATGTAAATGAAATATTTCTGTCACGTCCAGGCCTGAGAAGACAGGCTGGAGTGTTTAGTTTTGTTTTGGTGTAGGGTTTTTTCTGTTCTAGGTTATATATTTCTATGTTGGGGTAATGGTTCCCAATTAGAGGCAGCTGAGTGTCGTTACCTCTAATTGGGAACCATATATATGTTTGTAGTTTTCACTTGGGGTTTGTGGGTTATTGTTTGAGCATAGCTTGTTGTATGTTTAGTTGTGGTCAGTGTC